>PVKN010010073.1:0-23057 GCA_004027915.1 Capromys pilorides
TTTTAGGCAACCCAAATTAGCCAAAAGGGATGGTTTTGATAGCTTCACGTTTTATAAGGAAAAAACAAGGCAAAGAAGCCAAATAGTAATAATAAATACATTGTAAAAGTGATTTGTATTTTTACTCTTTGGTAAGCCTCAGGAAATTACAGATAATAAGACCTTTAAACCTTATCTGTTTTCTTAAAGTATAAGCTTTTGCATTTTTATCTTAACAGTTTGTAAAACTTCCCTTCCCTGGTAAAGGCTCAATAGGATTGGTGGTAAATTTCATGTATCACAAACTTGTAAGTGTGATTAATCATAAAAGTACACTAATGAAGCTAGGAGATCTTGTGAAGGGCAGGATGGCTAGGATTGGTGACTCTTGTGCATTTCTTTAATTTTCTCCACTTTTTGCTTACTATTGCCCAGTGTTTGGTTATTTGGTGCTGGGCCCTACATCAGCAAGGAAATGAAAAACACTTAATGAGATTTGTTTTTAAAAATCTAGGGAAAGGTTGACTGACAGACACAACAAAATTGCTTTGGAGGAATTTTTTTTTACTTACCTCAGAAATATCCATCCTTTAGTTTCATCCCACCCCCTACCCCAAGCTATAACACCAAATTCTTAAGAACGGAGATCAAAGTTGGGTATGGTGGTACACACCTGTAATCTTAGCACTTGGGAGACTGAAGCAGAAGGATTGCAGCAACTTTGAGGCCAGCCTGGCCCAGGTGAGGCAGGTCCTCACCTTACACAAAAGTAACTGCCAGACTAAGCTAAACTTGAATTTGAATAAGCTTAGACCTGAGAGGGACAAATTTAAAACATTTAGAACTCAAAGGAGAATAACTTTCAGAGGTTGGAATGAGAAAGGAAGTGGCTGGCTCTATAAGAGAGGGAGAAATAGGCAGAGGGAGAAGCCACAGGGAGCTTCAAAGTTACTGGTTATGCTGAAACTCCTCTTACCCCTAATACTGGAGATTGGACCCAGTACCTTCACTCTGAGCTACATCTCCATTTATTTAGAGACAGGATCTTGCCGAAGTGCCAAGCTGTGCTTCCACTTGCAATCTATGGCCTGCATCCTTGCAAATGCTGAGGTTACAGGTGCATGCACCACCACGCTTGGATGTTTGAGATTTTATTTTATTTTTTTATATTTTTTTTTAAATTTTATTTATTTGTTTGCTTGTTGTGTTTATTTCTTTATTTATTTATTTTGTGGCTGGCTCAGCCTGCCCTGGTGGTGGGGCTGGCACAGCATGTGGTGCCGGGGATCGAACTGCAGTCCCTGCAGTTGCCTGAGCTTTCCTAAGCAGGCGCTTTAGACCACTGAACCATCTTGCCGGCCCCGGATGTTTGAGATTTTAAACTGTGTGAAAATCTTAAATTATACAAAGTATCTATTTAGGTAATATGCAAATACAGTATATATATTCATATGATAAAGTGTACATATGCATTAGTGTTAAAGAAGTTAGAAACTAAAACGTATATAAACATTATATACACTATTATTATAATGTTACATTTAAAATATTAAAGTAGAAAAAGCACAACAACACTTACCTGTGCAGGTACTGAAGATTAGATACCTTCCCTGACTCCCCTTCAGGGGTGTAATCTCTCTGTTTCTGTAGAAAATGAAAAAGGTAAAAGGTAAAGCAGCCAACTCCATTCTCCTACCCCCTTTCATGGTGTGGTCCCAAAAGTGCCCTGAACAAAAACACAGTCTCCAATTAAGACTAGGGTCTTCAAACATCAAAGGTTGCCTAATTATAGAATGACAAGATCACTTAAAACACTGGCCAAGTAACAAAATTTAGAGAGACCGTTGGTTTAGGTTCCTGTTCACTGCCCAGGAAATCTAGAGTCAAACAGTAAGAACAAACTATAGTTCTCTTTTAGGTGCTGTGCCTAAAACCCAGGGTCACAGTTTGACTCCCAGGGAGGGCTGCTGTTGCCCACTAAGATGGTCACATTCTAACCTCCAAAATCAGAGAAGATGTCACCTCCCATGGAGAAGAGGCTTCACAGATATGATTAAACATAAATGAGCCAGGTGAGCCCAGTGTCACCCATGCTCCTTGGAAGTGGAGCAGCAGGGTCGGAGAGGAGAGAATACTAAAGATGGAGGAAAGGGTCACACAGAACTGCACGTGGTCTTTAGAAGCCAGGAAAGGTATTTTTGGGAGAGTGGGAAAGGGTTCTCTCAAGGTTTCTCCATGGCTTCCAGAGAGCAGACTGTGAAGCCACTTTAGATTCCTTACCTCCTAAAGTATATGGTAGCAGCTAGGTGCTTGTTTAAGCCACTGAGTTCATGGCAGTGTTATACAGCTGCACCAGGAAGCAGATGCACCTCTGCGGCACCCCGTTCCCTGCACTCTGTGAGATGTCTGCCCACTGATGCAAATTCAAGGTAAGGGAGGGCAACTGGCCTGGGAAGGTCCCTCTGCTAGGTGGATGAAAGGCGGCACAAATATGTAATGGCCATATAATAGGAGGAAGTGGTGGCTACATGGAGAAAGAGTAGTTTAATTAAAAGACCCTACATTTACTTGAATGGAGCAGATGCTCTTAAGATGCTTACAATCTTGAGGAAAATGTAATGAAAAGGTAAATAGAAAAGAATAAATAAAAGGTCTAAAGGTAATACTTAAGGTTACTAACAGATATTGAGTTTCAGCTCGACAAGATGAAGAGTTCCGGGGAGGGTGTTGGTCACGCTCACACTGCACTGTGAATGTACTCAGTACCGTTAAGAGTATACTGGAGGGGCTGGGGAGATAGCTCAAGGACACAAGTGCCTGCCTGGCAAGTGCAAGGTCCTGAGTTCGATCCCCAGTTCCACCAAAAAAAAAAAAAAAAAAAAAAAAAAGTATACTGGAAAACCCTTAAGGTGGGATGTTTTATTATGTGTATTCAACCACAGGCAAAAAACAGTGTTTTTTTCTTCTTTTTTTACAAGAAGCATTACAGTACTTAATTATCAAATAGACATTATGGCTGCAAGTGTTAGATATTTATTTTTTTTTAATTTTATTTATTTATTTATTTGTTTGCTTGTTTGTTTGTTTGCTTCTTTCTTTCTTTATTTTGTGGCTGGCTCAGCCTGCCCTGGTGGTGGGGCTGGCGCAGCATGTGGTGCCGGGGATCGAACCGCAGTCCCTGCAGCTGCCTGAGCTTTCCTAAGCAGGCGCTTTAGACCACTGAACCATCTCGCCGGCCCAAGTGTTAGATATTTAGAGGTCTTTGTGAGCCAGAACAGGGTAGGCACACTTTTCAGAGATGATAAGCTATGAGCTAGACCATGAAACTATGTAGGGCTTAAAAGAGGCAGTGCAAAGATTATGCAGGCAGAAGAAGGAAAAACTATGCATTCAGGTGTGAATGGTAGATTATCACTTTTTTTTTCAGTAGGAGTCCATGGGGGAAACGCTATGTTGTGACAAAAATAAAGCTGGGCAGAGCAGTGCCCTCTTATAACACTAGCACTCTGTGAGGCTGAGGCAGGAGTACTGCAAGTTTGAGCCTAGCCAAGGTAACTTCACAACTTAATGACCCTTTTGCAAAATTAAAAAAGGCTAGGGTTGTAGCTAAGTGCAGAGGTTTTGGGTTTAGTTTCCTGTAGTGTTAAAAAAAGAAAAAAAAAAAAAAAAAGAAAGTGGGAGGGCTGAGGCAGAAGACTCCATGACAAGCACAGCAAC
Source organism: Capromys pilorides (assembly GCA_004027915.1). Classification (NCBI taxonomy): domain Eukaryota; kingdom Metazoa; phylum Chordata; class Mammalia; order Rodentia; family Capromyidae; genus Capromys; species Capromys pilorides. The sequence continues at coordinate 3,697 of PVKN010010073.1, forward strand.
AGCTGGAAGCTGGCTGGGGAGATTCCTGCACCAGCTAAGGAGCCTGCCCTGTACCTGCCAGCACTGGGGTCTCAGAAGTAGGCAGAACCCAAGGTGTGTTGGGCATAGTGGCATAGGCCTATAATCCTAGCACTTGGGAGGCTGAGGCAGGAGGATCAATGCACATTTAAGACCAGCCTGACTGCACAGTGAGATAATGTCTCAAAAAAACAAAAATACAAAAATAAATACAAAAATAAATAAATAAATGAAATAAACTAACTACACAAAAAACAAACCCAAAGTAGGCAGAGAAGATAATAAGACCTTCTAGTCAAATGTATCTGCTTTTGAAATGTTATTTTCAGGGCTGGCAAGATGGCACAGAAGTCTAAAGCACCGATTTAGGCAAACCGCAGGGACTGCAGTTCAATCCACAGCACCACATGCTGCACCAGCCCCACCCCCAGGGCAGGCTGAGCTAGCCATAATACAAATAAAATACAGGTTTAAATAAAATGTTATTTTTATGTACATTATGCACCAGTTGACTAATAAGGCATATGATTTATAAATGAACACATCAGAGGTACACACCCGATTTTACTTAGAGGACATCATTTCTTTTTCTATTATTATTATTATTATTATTATTATTATTATTATTATTTTAGTGGACTGCTGAGGCTCGAATCCAGGGCCTTGTGCATGCTAGGCAAGAGTGTTACCACTGAATCACATCCCAGCCCCCAGGAGGACATCATTTTGAAAGTTTGGAGACCACTGCTTGAGATTTAGGCAATCACTGCACTTTTTATAATTAGACAGTGAGATTCAAGCAATTAGAAGAGTTTTATAATAGTTCAGGCATACAGGTAGGGTAAAAGCTAATTAAAAACAGATGGAATCAACAGATGAGAGGCATTAACAAGAAAGGAAATCCGGGGTTTGTGACAGGGAGAAAAAAATGGTTCTGAAGCTTTCCATCTAGGTGCCTCGGTGGATCCCAGGGATGACATTAGAAAGAGGGGGGCATCAGACAGCAGTGCCTGGAGGTGAGAATGGGAGACCACAGAATGAAACCATCATGAAGAAAAGGAGGTGGAGAATGATTTTCTCAACCTAAGAGAGCCCAAAGGCCCAGCCGACCTCTGTATCTAAAAAACCAGTGGCTAAGAAAGGGATGCACAGAGATCACAGGGGTCCCCAGTGGGGAATGCGGCAGGTGAACGAGGGGCCAAGCCCAGGACAAGAACCGGTGGCTCAGCAGACATCCTACCTGATCTGGCTTGAGCTCCTCCCGCACGGCCTGGATGGCATCCCGACATTCGCTGAGCATGGATTCGAACAGACGCTCCTTGGTTTCTTCACTTTCAGCCTAGACAAACACAGGACAGAGCAAGATGCTTTCTTTTCTTTTTATTGTCTTTTTGAGACAGGGTCTCGCTATGCAGTTCGAGCTGGCCTTGAGCTCACTTTTGTAGCCCAGGCTGGTCTCAACTCACACTGATCCTCCAGCCTCAGCCTCCTAAGTGCTGGGAGTACAGACGTGCGCCACCACGCCTGACTGCTTTCTTCTGAGTTAACTGCAGCACTGCAGCAAGAGGAAGGCACAGCAGGGCTACGAACCTCTTACCATGCACATTGTACTGCAAGGCCCAAATCCAAGATTCTTTTGTCACTACTCTCTAGCACAGGATTTTCTTATAGCCTGATATACTAGTAATACAGAAATGGAAAAAATTTTTAAAGTGAACATAATGCAAAATCTATGTGTGTAAACTGATCTGGAACTTTGTCAGGAAATGGGTCCTTATGTATTTGCTGGTTTGTTTTTGTCTTTTTGAGAGTGCTGAATCCTAATCACTAGACCGCCAGGGAAGGGTGTTTTTTGTTTTTTTGAGACAAGGTCTTGCTCTGCAGTTTAGGCTGGCCTTGAGCTCACTTTATAGCCCAGGCTGGTCACTCTGCTGCACAGCTAAGAAAAGTGAAAAAGCAACTCAGTCATTGAATACCTGCCAAACCACATTCTCCTAAACAATCTGACTGAGCAGGTGGGAATGGGTGAAAGAAAGGAGATGAACTTGTGTTACCGGCAGACCTGCTGTGAAGTTAAAACATCAACATTCCATTATTATATTTGACTTTCCCCAGAAACCAACCTGTAATGTAGAAAAAAAAAAAAAAAAAAAAAAAAGTCTTAACTGGTCTCTAAGAAAGTGCAAAAGAGAGCCCTGTACCACCAATTTCTCCCCCTTAAGACATCTTACCTTTTTCCTAGTTTCTAGTGTGAGAAAACTCTCCCTTGTAAATTTCTCAGTCTAAATCAAACATACTCTTCTACTTAAGGGCCTAGGCAAACTTGGTTCCCATTAGCTTCCTAGCACACCAGAGCAGTGCTGCCCACCACAACTACAGCTACAATGGAAATGTTCTCTATCGAACCTGGCTGACAACAGTGTGAGCGTTAGCCACCTGGGCCACTGAGCACTTAAGATTTTTATTAAATGGAACTAGCCCCATGTGTAAGGGGTTACTGTGTTGGATGATGTGACTCTGGAGAAAAACACTTTACACACATTGTTAAGTGCCTCAGGTTAGCAAGATTCCACATAATTGTTTATTCAAAGTTGGTCAAATTTTTCATAGTATAATTTCCATGGAAATAGTGCAGCTGTGTAACACTTATTAAGTGGAATATGATATGTGAATATAGGGAGGAGGGGAAGGGGACATAACAAGAAATAAAATGTGTTATATCTGGTGTTGTGGTGCATGCCTATAATCCTAGCACTTGGGAGGCTGAGAAAGGAGGATCCCCATGAGTTTGAGGCCAGCCTGGGCTACATAAGTGAGTTCAAGGCCAGCCTGCACTCTATATATTTAATTTTATGTAACTGGTATAGGATTTCACTATGCAACTCTGACTTGTAATGATTCTCCTGTTTCAGGCTCCCTAGCGCCAGGATTACAGGTGTGTGCCACCACACCTGGTCTCAGTGGCCAGCACTGTGTGTCCCAGGTGGGGAGGGCACAGCATGCAGTACTGGGGATCGAACCCAGTCCTCATGCTTGCCAAGCAAGTGCTCAGATCACTGAGCTATCTGCAGAGCCCAAGCGTGCAATACATATATACATACATACATACATACATACATACACACACATACATCAATTCTCTATAATGAATTATTAGGTAGCACAAACATACACTAATAAAAATTTAAATAAGCTGGGCGTGGTGGCACATGCCTATAATCCTAGCACTTGGGAGGCTGAGGCAGGAGGATCGGTGCAAGTTCAAGACCAGCCTGGGCTACAAAAGTGAGCTCAAGGCCAAGCCTGAACTGCATAGTGAGACCCTGTCTCAAAAAGACAATAAGTAAGTAAATAAATAAATAAATATTTAAAAAATTTTAAATTATTTAGTATGTGAATACCTTGGCTTTAAGAAACCAAATAGCCAACTACACATGTGCTACAGTTACCACAGCAGCAGGAAAAATGAAACTCAGCACCAGTACAAATATAAGCAATCCACCAAATATGCTACCAACACCCCTTTTCAGATAGGTGTGGTTCAGTGGGTCAGATAATGGGTGTGTAAGAAAAACAAATTTTGTTTCACAGCTACACAGGATGTTTCCTTTCCCACTGGTAGCATATGGCTCAAATTTAAACATTAAAAGCACTGAACGTGCATGCTTGCAATCCCAGCAAAGCAGGCAGCCGAGACTTGATGATCACCAGGAGTCTGAGCCCAGCCTAAGCTACAGAGGGAGACCTATCTAAAAAAAAGAGAAACAAAACAAGGCAACAAAAGAGTGCATTATACTTACTTTTGTTCATGGTTACTAAGCTACTAAGTCAACTTTTGTAACAAGGCGCTGAGCATAAGCAAACTTCCCTACAACTCCCACAACCTTCTACATTTCTTTCTTTCTTTTTTTTTTTTTTTAAATTTTATTTATTTATTTGTTTGTTTGCTTGTTGTGTTTGTTTGTTTCTTTATTTTATTTATTTTGTGGCTGGCCCAGCCTGCCCTGGTGGTGGCGCTGGAGCAGCATGTGGTGCCGGGGATCGAACTGCAGTACCCGCAGTTGCCTGAGCCCTCCTAAGCAGGCGCTTTAGACCACTGAACCATCTCGCCGGCCCCAACCTTCTATATTTCACTGAGAATTCTGCACACATCTTAAGTAACAATGCAGGAAAAAGTACATCTATAGCAGAGAATCTAAGGTAGCTGTGTTTTCTTTAGATGTCCACACTTCCAGGTGACTCACAGACATTTAATCTCTGAGTAGAACTTGGGGTTTAATTTATTTTATTCTATAAGCTACATTTGACGCTAAGCATTCCTGAAAGAACCTTGACACACACCTCGACATGTAAAGGCAGGACTCATCCATCTGTCAACCTCCGAGGTCTCCAGGGAGCCTAAGAGGATGTGTTCCTCACGGAAGGAGCAAACTCCCTGAGTAACAGATTCTCCCACATGTGCCTATGACACAGAGAAACCTTATGCCCGGAAGTAAAGTGTCACTCACTGGCCCTACTAAGGAAACTCTAGATCTCTTTTTATAAAACATGAACATCTAGGATATGCTTGCCACAGACTTGGGACACTGTCTCTCTTTGGAGACAAGACGCTGGGCTGCTGTTTGCCCTGCTATTAGAGACAGATTCCCAGGTTGTTTTCATATGGCTATAGAAATTCCTGGAAGATGGTGCTGTGACTAAGAGGCATAAAATGCAAGTCTGGCCATATTCTGTGCCACACCCATAGGAGAACTGTGGGGACAGGAACCAGGCCTCACCCAGTCCAGTGAGGTCAGGAAAAAATACATGGAAACCCAGCTTAAAAAAAAAAAAAGTCACTTAAAAAATAGGCTTCCTTTTTAAAGAAAGGATAAATGGTCTCCCTTCCACTCGAGCATCAAAAACTAAACAGAAACTGAAATAAGAATCCAGCCTAAACTAGGTATGGTGGCTCACACCTGTGCTGAAGCAGGAGGATCACTGCAAATTCAAGGCCAGTCTGGGCTACAAAGTGAGTTCAAGGCCAGCCTGAACTTTGTAGTGAACCTCTGTCTCAAAAAGACCAAAAAATAAATTCTAGAAAGATCACCAAGCCTATTATTTAAAACCTTTCCTCACCCAAAAGGCCTAAGTACAACCTCACAATGTAACCATCAGTGACCCTTAGAAGAATGTCCAAATGTTAAGAAATTGACAGAGTTAGGTGTGGTGGTGTTCTCTTATAATTCCAGCACTTGGGAGGCTGGGACAGGAGGATCACAGTAGCTATGGCCCTCTGTTATCCCATGGCCGTGGGCATCAACAAGGGCCACATGGTGACTAAGAATGTGAGCAAACCAAGGCACAGTCACTGCCGCAGATGCCTCACCAAACACACCAAGTTCATGCAGGACATGATCCGGGAGGTGTGTGGCTTCCCCCCCTACAAGCAGCGCACCATGGAGCTGCTCAAGGTCTCCAAGGCCAAACGCACCCTCAAATTCATGAAGAAAAGGGTGGGGACGCATATCTGGGCCAAGAGGAAGCGTGAGGAGCTGAGCAATGTGCTGGCTGCCATGAGGAAGGCAGCTGCCAAGAAGGACTGAGCACCTTCGGAATAAAGCTTTGCAGGAAAAAGAAAACAAAATTAAATAGCAGGACCTTGTCTCAAAATACAAAACAAAGGGCCAGCCAGACGGCTCAGCAGACTAAAGTACCTGCTTAGGTAGAGCGCAGCAGCTGGGGTTTGATCCCCGGTGTGCCTATGCCAGCCCTGTCCTCTGGGGTGTGCTGAGACAGCGAATGAGACTGGGCATGGTGGCGCATACCTCTAGTTCCAGCACTTAGGAGGCTGAAAAGAGGAGGATCACAATCAATCTGGATCTACGTAGTAAGACCCTATACCAAACACATGAATTTAAAAAAAAAAAAAAAAAAAAAAAGGGCTGGGGAGATAGCTCAGTAGAATAAACCCTTGCCTGGCAAACTCAAGGACCTGAGTTCAATCCCCAGTTCCATAAATAAATAAATAAATAAATAAATGCATACATACATACATACATACACACACAAAGTAAAATAGGGGGCTTGCTTTGGCAGAACATATGCTAAAATAAATGCAGAGAGACTAGCCTGGCTTCTGTGCAAAGATGAAACACAAACTTGCAAAGTGCTTCATACTTTTATAACAGCAAACACGGGAGACAGATTTGCAAATGGGAAGGGACCAAGAGGCAGAGGAAAGAAGAGGAGAAAAAGAATGTAAAAAGAATTGATGTGTTACGTATGTGTACCAACTCCCTGTAATGAATGCCACCATTACTGTAAATATGTACTAATAAAAAAAATTTAAAAGCAAAATAAAAATGAAGTAGCTGGGTGTGGTGGCACACACCTGTAATCCCAGCACTTGAGAGGCTGAGGCAGGAGGATCAGTGTGAGTTAAAGACCAGCCTGGGCTATAAAAGTGAGCTCAAGGCCGGCATGAACTGCATAGCGAGACCCTGCCTCGAAAAGACAATCAATCAATCAATAAATAAAAATAAAGACAGTAGTAAGGATGGTATCTTAAAAGCTTGGCTAAAGAGACTAAGGAAGGAAAAAAAAATAAAGAGACTAAAAATTTTGAAATTGGATTTTGGGGCTGACAAGGGCTCAGCGGTCTAGAGCGCCTGCTAGGCAACTGCAGGGACCACAGTTTGATCCCTGGCACCACATGCTGTGCCAGCCCCACTCCAGGGCAGGTTGAGCCAGCCATAGTATAAATAGATAAAGTTAAAAAAAAGACCAAAAAAAAAAAAAAAAAAAAAAGGATTTTGGTAGCTCAAGTCTTTTCCACATAATATTTTACCCCAATGACGTATTTCTTCCATGCTTTTCAATAAACTCCTGTTTTAGTATCTCAATGTCATAAAAAATCTCTGCCAGAAAATAATACCAAACTACTATGCCTTCCAGGTTCTGGATGCTGACAGATACCAATACCATCAAGACACAAAACACTGAAACTAAGTGGCCTATCTTTCTCTTAAGGCCTTGCTCTTGGTTTCCAGGGTAGAGAACAACAGTAACAACTGGTCAGGAACCATGCTACATCTGGCCAGATAATCTGACAGTGGTGCTGAAGGCGAAGTCATTCTGCTTGAGATTAACCTCAACTGGCCAAAGAGTATCTTCCTGTATATAATTACTCATGGCTCATTCAACAGATATTAACTACAGTGCTGACACTGAGGATTTGACTAGACTTAATGTGATATTGTACTTAAATTATTATATTTACTGGCTTATTTTGGGATACGTGTAATCTAAGACATTATCTATGAATGTTAAAACCTTACCAGAATGCCCTGGAGTTCATATACATTTTATTTGAACTAGATTCCTCTGTACCCCCCCATAATAGGGATCTAATCCACAGCCTTGTTTTCACATGAGCTGACAGGATCTCACTAGGTCAGCAGTTAACCTAACCAGCAGTTAACCTGATCTTCCTGCTTCAGCCTTTCAGGATGCTGGGATGCAGATGTGCATGCTTCTACCATTTCTTCTATGATTTAAAGGTCTTTAGTACTCAGAAGTAACTTAAGGCATAATCAGAGCTAACTTGGGGTAGGGAATGTGCTTCAGTGGGAGAGTGCTTCCCTAGCAATTTCAAGGCCCTGTGTTCCATCCCTTGCATTGTAAACAACAAAGCCCAGATATGAGTGCATATGCCATAATCAACATATTAGCCAGGTATTTAATAGGAGAAAACAGGACCAGGGATGTAGCTCAGCAGCACACGGCTGACTGGCAAACTCGAGGTCCTGAGTTTGATTCCTGGTACCAAAAAAGAAAAGAAAAACCAGATACTAACAACACTAAAAAGTTAAGGAACACACCAACAGAATAGATTTATGCCAATAAATCCAACAATTTCCACAAAATCATAAATTCCTTTAAAAAAATAAACCTCATGCAAATGAACATAAGACAAAGCAGAAAAACTGAACAGCCCCAAATCAGAGAAGACAAATGAATTTATTTAAAACAAAACACAAATTTTGAAAACTTTCCCACAAAGAAAATTCTAGGCCCAAGAGGTTGATTGATAAGTTGTCTGGTTTTTTTGTACCAGGGATTGAACTCAAGACCTTGGGCCTGCCAGGCAGGTGTTTATGCTACTGAGCTATCTCCTCAGTCCAGGTAAGTTTTATTTGTTTTTGTTCTTTTTTGTTTTTTTGCGGGACCAGGGTTCAAACTCACAACCTTGCACTTGCCAGGCAGGCACTTGTGCCATTGAGCTATCTCCCAAGCCCAGTCCAGGTAAGTTTTAATACACATGTACAGGACAAAAATATAACATAAACTCTCCTGGAAAACAGAGGAGGAAGCCTCTCCAAACCTGCCTGCATTTTTTTTTTTTTTTTTTTTAAAAAGTACTGGTACTTGAATCAAGGACCTTTACACTGTACACAGCAAGTCACCCAAGACAGGATCTTGCTAAATTGCTAAACTGTTCAGGCTGGGCTTAAGCTTGCCATCCTCCTGTCTCAGCCTCTAAGAGTGCTGGGGTTACAGGTGTGTGTGCTATCAGATGTGGCTCTCCAAGTTTATTGTATGAAGTCTGTATAACCCTGATACTAAATCCTGAAAAATAAAAAACAAACCAACATGAAAAAAAAAAAAAGGGTGGGGTGAAAACATAAAAAAAGAAAAAGGTAAAAGAACATTATAACCATGTGTGGTGGTACATACCTAAAATCCCAGTACTTGGGAGGCTGAGACAAGAGGACTGACAGGAGTTCAAGGCTAGCCTGAACTACATACTGTAGAAAAACCCAATTTAAAAAATCACCCCCCTCCCAGTTACTATTCCTCATAAAAATAGGTACAAACTTTGTTAGTGAATTAGCAAACCAAATCTAGCAATACATAAAAAGTCATGTATCACATATAATTATATAATGAACAAGTGGGTCAGCCCATATGCAAGGTTGGTATTGATAAAAGTTTAATGCAATTCATGATTCTAAGAGACAGGAACACACCCAGCACTTGGAGACTCGCTCAGGAGGATTCAGTCTGGGCTATAAAGAGAGACTGAGGCCAGCCTGAACTGTACAGCGATACCCTGTCTCAAAATAAAACAATGACATAGCGTTCAAACCCTCTACTATTTGTCGGGAACAATTAAAAACCTGGACAATTAGCATGGTGTAGTGGTGCACGCTGGTAATCTCAGCACCTGGGAGGCTGAGGCAGGAAGATCCCCAGCCTCAGCTACATAGCGAATTCAGGCCAGCCTGAACTACACAAGGAAATCTTATCTCAATACCACCACATAAAATCAATTGATCGATCAATCAATCAAGCAAACAAGCAAAAGAGAACTGAAGCAATGTAAGACATAGAAGGTAGTGAGCTTCAATGGAAATATTATCACAACACAGAAATGTACTTTATTTAAACAGAAAATTGGTCAAAAATATACTTTAAGGGGGCCAGGGAGATAGCTCAGGGGCACAAGTGCCTGCCTGACAAGTGCAAGGTCCTGAGTTCAATCCCCAGTTCCCCCCCCCAAAAAAAAAAAAAAAAAAAAAAAAAAAAAAAAAAAAAAAAAAGATTTCCAAAAAATATACTTTAAAACTGACATGAATAGGGCCAGGGAGATAGCTCCGTGGCAAAGTGCCTGCCTGGCAAGTGCAAGGTCGTGAGTTCAAACCCCAGTCCCACAAGAAAGGAAAGAAAGAAAGAAAGAAAGAAAACCAACATGGTATTCTTACTTTGGGCAATCTATTCTACAATACTAACTCAAAATATGGAAAGATCTATCTAGGCAAAGCATTACTATATTTTTTTATCTATAATGTAGAGTATAAATGTCTACCACAAGACATCTTTTGATTAAACAACCTTTTAAAAATGCCAGGCAGTGCAGCACTGACCCGGCAAGTGTGAGGCCCTAGTATAGGGTAAAAACAATATAATGTCAGATTATCTTTTCTTGCCAATCCTGGTCAACCTTGAACTGCTTCATAAAGAATGACTACAATCTATATCCAGAAATCAACCTTAAAATCATGACTGAGGCCCTACATTCAATTTCCAGCATGCGTGCATGTACACACAAATACACACATACATTTACTTCTCCCTGAACTTCAAGCACTAACTTTTTTAAGTACTAACTTTTAAAAATTATGGTCAAGCATGGTGGCACATGCCTCTAATCCCAGCATTCAAGAGGCTGAGGGAGGAGGATTGCTATGAATTTGAGGCCAACTGGGACTACACGCTGAGTTAAAGGCCAGCCTGAACTACATAGGGAGACTCTTGTCTCCAAAAACAAGCAAATGATAGATAGATAGATAGATAGATAGATAGACAGACAGACAGACAGACAGACAGACAGACAGGACAGATAGATAGATAGATAGATAGATAGATAGATAGATAGATAGATAGATAGACAGACAGACAGATAGACAGACAGACAGACAGACAGATGGGTTGGAAGAAAGAAAGGAAGGAAGAAACGTTAGCCTTTTTGGCCCTGTACTTGATACCTGCCTGCAGTGCTGTCCCTGAAGAGCCCCACTTAACCTGCCCTGCAGACTTATCCCGTCTTACTCCTACTCTAGGCTATAATTCCTGCCTCACTGTCACTGATTCCTGGAATGGAATCCAAGAGTTCCTTTCTCCCAGCCCTTGTAATTTCAAAACATAAAACAAAATAAAAAATAAAATAAAACCAACCTAATCACTTAACATTTCTACCATAACCCTAACCTGGTCAAGTTGAAGTATTGCCATTAACAGATGCAACAAAATGCTTTCCGAAAGTTTCTCAGTCTTTTATTGTAGAAAAATTAATTTTCTAGTACTGTTCTGTCCTTCAAGTAAATAAAAGAGAAATTAGAGAGTAATACGCAAGGATACAAATAAATTCTTCGGTGCTGAAAGCTGTCCTAGCCCCAAAAGTAGCCATTCTGAAATAAATCCTTGAAATCTGAATGTTCACTAGGCATGGTACCACAGTCTTATAATTCTTGTATTCTGAGAGGCTAAGGGGAAGGATCCAGCCTTGAGTATTAAGGCCTCAGCAAAAACACTAGTGAGATAGCTCAGTGGTCTAAAGTGCCTGCTTAGGCAGCTTAGGCAGGCACAGGGGACTCAGGTTGGATCCCTGGCACCACATGCAGTGCCAACCCTGCCCTTAGGGAGGGCTGGGCAGGCCCAAAATAAAATTAAACAAACAAACAAACAAATAAATAAATAAGCAAGCCGGGCGAGGTGTAATTCCAGCACTTGGGAGGCCGAGGCTGGAGAATTGGTGTGAGTTCAAGACCAGCCTGGCCTACAAAAGTGAGCTCAAGGCCAGCCTGAATTGCATAGCGAGACCCTGTCTCAAAAAGGGGGGAAAAAGGGCAAATAAATAAATAAATATATATTTTAAAAAAGAGATGTGTCTCAAAAATAAGACACAAGGACTAGGGATGTAGCCCAGTGAGAAATCCATGGGTTCAATTTGCTAGTATTATAGAAACAAATCCTCGGTAACCCATAAACAAATGATTCAAGATGCAATTACCTATTGTGACATTTTAGAAATGCCCCTGACCCTCAGAGGCCACAGTCAGCAGCCTACTTTCTTTTCTTTTTTCTTTCCTTCTTTCTTTTTTTTGTAGTACGGGGATCAAACTTGGAACCTTGCGCCTGCTAGGAAGGTGCTTATGCTGCTGAGCTATCGCCCCAGCGCAGCTCAGCCTATTTTTCAAAAAGGTGCTCTTCACTTCACATGGAGAAGCTGTAAGAAGTGCCTTAATCACTGTCTGCCTCAAGCAAGCCACGATCACCAGGCTCTTCTCTTTGGGGCTCACAATGACAAACAGGTACTGACCGTCAGTGAGGAGCTGTAAATATAGTTCTGCACGGACATAACATTTGCTGCGCGTGAAACAAGATATTCTAGTTCAACCAGACTCTCCTGATAAGAACCCTGCATGAGGCAAATCTTGAGGCTAGAAGGTTCACGAGCGTAACAGTAAGGCTACTGTACCACCTGCTGGGATGAATGTCCCCACCCCAAACTTTATTTCCTCTATAAATTTAGATTGCTAGCTAGTGGTGGTGGTGCACGTCTGCAATCTTAGCACGTGGGAGGCAGAGGCAGGAGAATCACTAAAAGTTTGAGGCTCACCCTGGACCACACAGTAAATTCAAAGCCTGCCTGAACTACATAGTGAGATCCTGTGGTGGCACACAGCTGTAATCCCAGCACTTGGGAAGCTGGGGCAGGATTATTGTAAGTTTGAAGTCAGCCTGAACTACGTGGGAGTTCAAAGCCAGCCTGGACTACGCAGCCAGACCCTGTCCCCAAATATGCCCTCAAAACAAAAACAAAAAAAGGGAGAGTGCATCTCCAGACCTACCACAACCCAAATTGCACCAACATACATTTGTCTTGTTTTGTAAAAAGTGAGTAGTCACAAACCACTCCATCTTGAACACTAAGGACAGTATTCGAGAATACACAGAATAAAAAGCCCAATAGGAACGTTGTTCTTTTTTTCTTTCTTTTTGCAGTACCAGGGATCAAACTCAGGACCCTGCAGTTGCCAGGCAGGCACTTGTGCCACTGAGCTATCTCCCCGGCCCAGAACTTTGTTCTTACCTGGGCAATGGCTGCTTCGTTATCAGCCAAGCCTAGCAGAAAGATCCTCACTTTGTCGATCTTCACTGGTACTGCTCTCCCTCTCCACTCCACTTCACTCATGGTAGCTGCCTGCTTGGCTCGAGTCTGTGTGATCAGGGCCTGGAAAGTAGTTTTAAACGTTAAAGCTATGATTGTGGACATGAGCAATAGACAGGAGTAAGAGAACTTATTACTTGTCTCTTTCTATAACCAATATATAATCTTTTGAAGCATACAAAAATTTCTACTTAAGGGCTGGCCAGATAGTTCAGCGGACTAAAGAGCCTGCTTAGGCAGGTGCGGGGATCAGGGTTCAATTACAGGTAGTGCACTCCTGTAATCCCAGCACTTGGGAGGCTGAAAAAAGGAGGATCACTACGAGTCTGATCTGTGAGACCCTGTACTAAATACATCAAAAAAAAATTAAAAAAAAAAATTCTACTTAAATTCTTCCAGTTTCATGTGTTTTTAGTTCATGAAAAATCAAGTATTTTTCTTCAATCTTTCACATTTCTTACTTTTTGAGTCTGCATTACTGATTTATAAAATAAGTTTGGTAAAGTTAAAAAGCAGAAAGTGGTAAGTGAAAGTCTTTGTAACAAAGAAAGATGTAATCCCAGCATGCTGGTGGATGCCTGCAATCTCAGCCACTCAGCAGGCTGAAAGAGGATGGGAAGGTGGGGCCAGGCAACTTGGTCATACTCTGTTTTGAAATTTTAAAAAAGGCTAGAGATACAGCTCATTGTTCCCTGGGTACAATGTCCCAGTAACACAGGGGAAAAAAAACAGAAAACGTATGAGTGTGCATGCGCATACACATACGTGTAATACACACACACACACACACACACACACTGTATAGGCATAGCTAAAAGTATGCATATATTAATAGCAGCTATTTGTGGGGAGTAGAATTATGAATTTCTTTTTCTGGGCTTTTCTAAACTCAATCTCCTCACAAAAGTAAATAAACTAAGATTACCTCTAGTTTTTCAGCCAGGAGACCCTCAGCGCCCCCCGACCTCAGTCTCATTTGCATGAGTTCATTGATGGCTGACTGGTCCCCTAAGAGAAAAAAGAGAGAAAGGAGAATCCTTAAAGGTATGGTCTATTTTCTTAAGAATCGCTTAATTCACCCCCAAACAGGATTTCTTTATCTTCACACACACATTTCAAAGAGTCCACAGCATGATCTACCTTTTTAGGGCAAATTCTTTTACAAAAAATGAATTTGTTTGTGGCACTGTCATTGTGATAACACGTTGTGACACATTTCTTTAAGTATAGAGTATACAATGTCAAGAACGCACCTTCTTTTTGCATCAATGTAGGCTCAAGCACTTAAGCTAATGCATCACTCTAGTGGGAGATGGTGGAGATGTGGGATGAGAGGCTATGTGTGGCAAGGGGAAGGTGCATATGAAAAATTGCAGTACTTTTTTCTCAGCTTTGCTGTGAACGTAAAACTGCTCAAAAAAAGTAAAACATGAGGGGACTGGGTAAAATTAAAAAAAAAGAAAAGTGAAACATGACTTTGACTAAAGACTCAAGACCCGTACCGGGGAGTACAGAAGATGGCATGATAGAAACAGAAGCCAAGGGACTAGGCAGGTGTGGTAGTAAACGCCTGTTAACCCAGCACTCTGGGAGGATTGAAAGTTCAAGTACAGCTTGGATAACTTAGCAAGAACCAGTCTGAAAAAAAGGCTGGCAATGGAGCACAGTGCAAAGGCCCTAAATTCAATCTCCATTACCGTACAAACAAAAGGCCAAAGAACTGCCTTCCATAATGTTTAACAGGCCTGAATTTGGCAGTTCTACTTGTCATTAATCACCACTCAGGCCAAGGATGGCTACAAGGGGAGGGGCTCAAAGTTAAATACATTCTCCAGGCTCTCCCAGGTCAACGCTCCAGCTGGGTAAGCCACCGTGGCTCCTGCTCACCAATATTATATTCACAGTAGCGGATGTTGGGTGAGATCTCTTCCACACGCTGATTGTACAGTACAGCCTGCTCCTCGGTGAAAGCACTGGCGAGCTTCTTATAGATAGTTCTGTGAGCAAAGAAACAGCAGGTGTTACACAGCCTTACGTCAGAGAAACAACTCACGAGAAACATATAGCTAAAACCAAAACAATGACCTGGGAAGCTCTTCTAACAACAATCAGAGCTGGGATGTTCTAAGGATCAAAGAAATTATCACCATTTCTACAGAAAGAGAATTCTCCCAAGCTTCTCCAGAAATGAGCTAACAGCTGGAATCTGACTTGATAATCAGAACTGGCCATAGCCTTGGACCAGAAGACATACGTGCATTTGGTAAAGGCCTCTCGGGCAGCTTTCCACTCTTGGTGTTCAAAGCGCAGCATTCCTGAGAGGTAAGCTGTGTATGCCTGAAAGGAGATGGAAACAGAAGACCTGGGTTAACAAGGAACCGATCTTCCAGCTCCATCTTCCTCTGATGCTTCTACTTCTGGTGTCAAGAGTATGGAGAAATTCAGGTTGATTTTATTTTTTGATACCAGGGATTGAACTCAAGACATTGCACTTTACCAGGCAGGTGCTTATGCCACTGAGCTATTTCCCAGGTCCCTGGTTGGTTTTAAAAGAAAAAAACTGGTCCAGCAATATAGCTCAGTGGTCTACAGTACCTGCTTACGCAAGCTTAGGCAGGCAAAGGGAACTTCGGTTCAATCCCCAGCACCACATGCTGTGCCAGCCCCACCCTGAGGGTGTGCTGAGCAGGACAATAAAGAAAGAAAGAAAGAAAGAAAAAAAAAAAAAAAAATCTTCTAAGCCCGGCATGGTGGGGCACACACATAAATCCTAGCATAGTGAGAGAGGCTAGGGAGAAGGATCTGAAGTTCAAATTAAGAATGTACAACTTAGACCCCTAAATCAAAATTTAAAAAGGGCTAAAGATACAGTCTAAGGTCAAGGCCCAGGATTCAATCACTAGTACCACAAAACAAAACAACAAAAGAAGTTAAATATAAACTGAGTGCAGTGGCTATGCCTACAATCTTAGGTTCTCAGGAGACTGAGGCAGGAGAATCAAAACATTAGCAACATATTGCCCTAAAAAGTTTTTAAAGGGTTATGTATAAAGTTCAGTTGTAAGGGAGGACTTACTTAGCATACATAAAGCCCTAGGATCAGTTCCCAATACTGAAAAGAAAAGTTGACTATAACCCTGCAATATCTACCTCATTCCTCTTGAGTTTTGGGGTGCTGGGGACTGACTCTAGAGCTCTGCACTGAGCTACCTGTCCCTACTGCCCAGCTAGCGTCTTGTCAACATTTCTCATTTCCAAAAAAATTCTTAGCCAGGTATGATGGCTTACACTGTAATCCTTGAACACTGGGAGTTGAGACAGAAAGGACAGTTTGAGTCCCACCTAGGTTAAGTTAGGGAGACCCTGTCTCAAAATAAATGGAAGAGTTGAAGATCTAACGGTGCAAAGGGTCTGAATCTGACAGCCAACATCACAAACAAAATTTCCAGCTAGTCACCAAAAACATATGCTCTCTCGGATAACTACAAAAACCTTAGCACTAAAAAAAAAAAAAAAAGCAAGAACCACCAGGCAGGGTATCACATGCCTGTAATCCCAGCACTTGGGAGGCTAAGGCAGAAGGATTAGTGTTGTTTAAGACCAGCGTGGGCTACAAAAGTGAGTTCGAGGTCAGCCTGAACTGCATAGCGAGACCCTATTTCAAAAAGATAAAAAATCAAAACAAAACAAAAGCAAGATATGCTAATTTTCCTTTTTCTTTTTTTGTTTTTTTGGTGTTAGGGTCTGAACCTAGGGCCTCACGTATGCTAAGTACCACTGAGCTACACATACTCAGCTCTAACATCAATCACTTTTCTTTTTGTTTTCTGAGACAGAGCCTTGCTATGTAGCTCAGATTGGCTTTGAAGTCACTATGTAGCCCAGGCTGCCCTTGAACTTGGGGCAATCCTCCTGCCTCAGCCTCCTGAGTGCTGAAACTACAGGCATACACATGATACCTGGTTTAACATTACCTTCATGCATTTATTAGTTTATTTTGGTTTGTTGAGACAGGTTCTCACCACATAGTTCAGGCTGGCCTCAAACTTCTGAGGATCTTCCTGCTTCAGTCACCTTAGTGCTGAGATTACAGACATGTCACCAAACCTGACAAACATCACTTTTTAAAAGCAAGATGTAGAAATTTTAGGGCTGGTGAGATAGCTCAGCAGACTAAACATCTACTTTGGCAAGCACAGAGACCAGGGTTTGATCCCTGGCATCATATGCTGTGCCAGCCATTAAGACAGGGTGTGGTGGCAACCACCTGTAATCCTAGCACTGAGGAGGCTGAAAACAGGAGGGTCATCGTGAGTCTGAGCTGCATAGTGAAATCCTTCACCAAATACATTTTAAAAAAAAAGAAAAAGAGAGAGATGTGAAGGTTTTTTCTCTCTTTTTTTAATCTTTTTTTTTTTTTTAATGTTTTATTAAGTGGTAGTTTTTTTTCTTAAGTCACATTTTTAATCTTAAAAATAAAGCATAACTGAATGGTAAGACATTAACCTGGGCCTCTAGCTTGGTCTTGGCATCCACACGATTGCTCTCACACAAGCGTTCCAATTCCTCTGCATGCTTCACAGCTTTGCGAAGGCGAGACAGCATGTGAAACCGTTTTCGGGGTTCAGTGCGGGCTTCTTCTTTGAGTTGCATGGCATAGCTCCAGGCTCTTTCGGCATCCATCAGAACCAGAAGCAAGTATCTAGGGCAGAAAAAGGCAGGAGCTGAACACAAAAGGCCAGCCGCAGCACCTGTACCCCATCTTCTGAGGCAGGACTACGAAGGAGACCTCTATCTTTCACTGACCGCGCCTCCTGTACCTCCCTTGGGCTCCTCTCACACCATCAGCCATGATTCCCAATCTCTCACCTCCACTCAGGCCCTTCCTTAGGTTCTGAGTCACCTGATGGGCACAACTCACTGAGAAGCCTCTTCTACCCAGGACCTAGCAAATCCACATTCTGAGGTGGTCCAGATACATGATGTGGCTTCATCCTTGCATCTATACCTCCTCCAACTCCCATTCCCCTTAGTCAAAAGCCAAGCCCTGAAGAAGTCAGACAATGAAGTAGCAATGAAAACTTCAGAGGCCGAGCTGTGATCCAGTGCCTTCCTTTACGAGTTGTGTGACTTCGGCCAGTTACTCATCTGTCTGTGCCTCACTCAGTCATGGACTAATAACGCTGAACACACTAAAACCAGACCTGGCTCTTCTGAAGTGCTCAATAAGCAGATTCCCTTATCATTATCCTGGTGCATGTTTAAAGTATTGCCTTGCCTAATCATCTTTAATAAGTTTGTCAATCCAAAATCAATGGTCTCGGGGCCGGCGAGATGGTTCAGTGGTCTAAAGCGCCTGCTTAGGAGGGCTCAGGCAACTGCAAGGACTGCAGTTCGATCCCCAGCACCACATGCTGCGCCAGCGCCACCACCAGGGCAGGCTGAGCCAGCCACAAAATGAATAAATAAAGAAACAAACAAACAAACAAAACAAGCAAACAAATAAATAAATAAAATTTAAAAAAAACAAAATCAATGGTCTTGGGCTGGGTGTGTGCCTGTAATCCCAGCACTTGGGAGACTGAGGCAGGAGGACCACTGTGAGCCTCAACTACATAGTAAGACCTTGTCTCAAAAATTCAAAAATAATAAATAAATAAATAAATGGAAAGAAACAAACAAAAAAAAAAGGATCTTGCAAGGACTGACGAGATAGCTCAGTGGACTGCTTAGGCAAGTGCAGGGACCAGGTTTGATCCCTGGTACCACATGCTACACTGGTCCTGACCCCAGGTGTGCTGAGCAGGCCACCAAGACCCGCAAGAGGCAGTGCATGCCTGTAATCCCGGCACTGGGGAGGCTAAAAACAGGTGGATCACTATGAGTCTGAGCTGCATAGTAAGACCTTGTACCATATACATTAAAAAAAAAAAAAAAAGACCTTGTTATATAACAGAATATAGATTTCTTTACCTAATTTCTGACTCTAACTAACCTTCATTAAATCTACTCCCCTCAGCCTGCTTGCCCTACTCCCACCAGTCTCCGTACTGGTTTCTTGATTATGCCACCCAACCCCAGCCTCTTTATGCCTGAGCAGCAGCTAACAGCTGTCCAGAGCACTAGGCCACACTCAGGCACCATGCACACCACCTTCCCTGACACACACCCTCTTCCTGCTGACAAATCCTTCAAGCTCAAGCCTCCTCCATGCAGGGGTACTTGGTACCTTGCCAAGTCCTGTACCTCAAGCTAACCTCTCCCTCCTAAAACATCAGAGAACTTAACAGTAAATGACACGACAGGAATTTCTGAGATTTTGTACTGTTCCATGGTTTTGCATTTGACCAACACCTCTCAGCAAGATCAGAGTCAAGAAGGATCAAGGACAACACTTCCTTTCCAACTCCCATACACAATATGGTGTCTACCTCAACCCTTACTACAAATGTTTTTTGGTAAAGGGACCATCGGTACATAATTTAGGCTTTTGAGGCCATGGTCTCTTTCACAACTACTTTGCTACTGTAACACAAAAGTAGATGGAAACTATATATATCTAAATGAACACATGCCATTTACACAAATAGGTAGCAGGAAGACAGTCAGGCCCAAATTGAATTTTTAT
>PVKN010010074.1:0-23053 GCA_004027915.1 Capromys pilorides
AACATGGAAACCCATGTCTCCTTCCTATGACTGGAAACATAAACCTGCTGTTGGCCCCTTAATCCTGTTCCCTGGGCATAATAGTGAACACTATGCACCACTCGCTTGCTTTATTCCAGGTAGCTGTAAGTGCTACTTCAGTTGTCTGTTCACACAAGCTCCAAGTAGACATGGTTCAATAAAAACATAAACAGAGGGTGAGAGCAACAGAGAAAGCAGCAGTTAATGTTTTTTAGCTAGGCCAATTAGAAAAGGCTTTTCTGACAAAATTCTTCTAAAGGAAGAAATCTAGTCCTACTGGGGGGAAAAAAGTCCCTATTGTGACAGGTATTTTCCATGTAGTTAGGAACCACATGCAGCAGTTAGAAACTCAGTCTCATAAGTCCAAGTGAAAGAATGACTCTGTTCTCAGATAGAGCAAGTCCACAGCCAGCTCGGAGACATTTTAATTGCTCTGCAGCTGTTAAGAACTTGGTCTTCGTGTTTTTACCATATAGCCCTAGTTGGGAATGTAGCTCAGCAACGGGCCGTTTGCCTGATATTATACATCCCCAGCATTGGTCTCAACCCTAACATCAGCCTTTTGTCTAAGGAGGCTGCTGGAGCTCCAGCCTTTATATTTGTATTCTCAACCAGGAAGTAAGAAGAAAGACAGAAATGCACCATTTTCCTAAGGAGTAACTTAAATCAACTGCAGTCTATCCAATTTTTATCAGGAAACTTCTGTTTACATCTTACTAAGCAGGGTAAGCTTACATGTATGGGCTTCAACTGAGAATTTCTGTCCAGAATAAAATGAAGATTGAATAGGCAGAAAAGAGAGAACTCATGAGGAATTTTTTTAAGTTTTCAGCTCAGGGAAGTGAACATTTGAATCCTGTCTTAATATGAACTTTTCCGAAACAGGACTTCAGCCTTGTTTATTTGGTGTTTTAGGAAGTAAGGAAGTTGGAAAATGAAAAAACTTGCCAGATCTGCTAATAAAAAAAAAATAGAGAATTCTCATTGTTTAGAGTTTAAACAAACACTTCTTAATATATCTTAAACAGTCCATGAGAAATACCCTAATAAAATAACTCAGTGTTCATCTAAAATTCCAAATGACTTGAGTCCTCTATAATTTTATCTGGCTGCATTAAAAATAAAAGTTGATGAAGAATGTAGTAATGACCACTTTGTCACTGTGGTCAATGGATAATCTCACTTGCTTGTTATCTTCTTAGAAGTTGTATGGCATGCTCATTAGATGTGCGCTACATCAGGGCCTGAAGCCCCTCCTGAGGACTACCCCTGGGGACAGCATTAATTTCTTGGAACTGCAGAGTTGTTCTAGATGGTGTGAAGGAAGCTCTCTGCATGGAAACAGGTGAATATATATATATATATATATATATATATATATATATATATATATATATATGGTATTTGATACAAGGTCTCACTACACAGTTTGGACTTGCAGCAATCCTTCTGTTTTCAGCCCCTCCAGCACTGGGATTGCAGGTGTGCACCACCACGCCTGGACTCAGTAGTGGCTGGCTCAGTGTGCCCTATGGGAGAGGTACACACAGCATGTGGGACCAGGGATCAAACCTTGGTTCCTTCACTTGCCAAAACAGGCACTGAGTCCATTAAGCTATCTCGCCAGCCCTGAAAGCATATACTTAAAGTTGGAGATTGTCCATAGTGCACCTGAAACTGCCCCTACTACCTGTAGGTGCAGGGAGATCGGAGGTGAGCACTGGAGATGTGCAACAGGGCATCCAGAAAGTTACAAAAGTGCCTTTGCACTGGCTCCCTTGCTTTGCTTTTGTATTCACAAATCATTTGTGATTGTCACAGAACTCCTTGGCAGTTCAGAATGAGAGCTCTATAGGCTTGAGGTCTCCAGGCTGTCACCAATGGCCTGAAGTGCATATGTGTTCTAGCCAATCTTCTGTGTGCACTGGCCTTGGGAGCTTAGCCCGGAGTACCTGCTCCTGAGATGCATGCCCACATTCAGCTTGCTGAAGATCACGTCTGGCCCAGTAAGACTGTGGCACAGGCCTAGACGCCCTTACAGAAAACATCCACTGAACCCTCTGTGGGCTTCCTCCTCTCGGCCCTACGACTTGGTAAAATATTTCAGTGGCTGTTAGTTACATTTCTTTTGTTCTGGATATTTAAATAAGGCATCATTTCTGAGATGAATAAAGTGAATTTCTGATGCATGAGGAAATGCAAAGGGGCTCACATTAATAGTTTGACTACCAGCAGAAAAAGTGTGAGGTTGTTTTGTTTCTTTTAGGACTGTGTTTTACTCTAATAGCTATTGGTAAAAAAAAAAAAAAAAAAAAAAGTGCTCTGGTTTTTGGCGTGAAAGCAAGAGTTGTGTACTCTTGGGGTGAATAACTCAGAAGCTCTGCACAGCCTTTTTCTAAAGCACAGCTATACTTGAGTTCTACTTTTAAAAATCTCAATTAGACACATGTTAGCCTGATTCTTCAGGAAGCAGAGTTGCTTTTCCTCCTTTACCTGCCTGGTTTCTGCACTCCATATAAATTCTATCAGGACTGCACCTTCTAGTAATCTCTTAACAAAAACCTCTGTCTCAGGCTCAGCTTCCACAAGTCTGACTCAATACCGGTGAGCCAGAGAGGATTCAATATAGAGCCCAAGAGAGAAATGATTTAGAATTTTTTTAAAATGTATTATTTTCTCTAGAGATTCAGTTTTAAAAGAAATAATCCAACATGTACATATAGATGTTTCCTGTCATTTAAACTATAAAGAGACATAACTGTTCGCTAAATATTCAACCTAGTTCTAACTTTTAGTGGTCAAAACTCCAAATTTTAAATGCAGAGCGAAATGATTATCATTCCATCAGTGTTACTATACGATTTCTCAGTTGCTACAACCTTCAAACGAGAGTCTCTAACAGCATGACTATCTTCTGGCTGTGTTTTGCTGGCATGCAAACCTTACTGGCTGATTTTAATTAGAATCTTAGATTTTTATAGCTGGAACAAACTGTAGGGATCATCTAGTTAAATTCTCTTAGGTTATGAACAAAAGGAAGCTAATAAAATCCAATCATTGCCCAGGGTCATGAAACTACCAAATGGCAGAATTAGAATGACAATCCACTCTTATGGGCACCAGTCCAACACTACTTCCATTGAACCACATGATCTGGACATTACAAAACTCCATACATTTCAGTTGAAGGACAGAAAGAGTATCTAACTCTTCTTCTCATCGCTCATTTGGTCTTATCATCAGCTTATAAATGACTGAAATTACTATTTGCTTCTGTCTAGTAATGAGTTCTTAATGCTAACTTATAAACTCATCTTTTACTCTTGCTCTTTCCCTGTGTGTGTCCCCCAATTGCTTCAAATAATGGTATACAAGTAACTGTCCATCAGATAAAAGAACTCACAGGCAGAGACATTGAATGTCATATTGTTTTAGTTAAAATACAGCTAGAATTCACCAGGATGATGCCAAATGGCTCCATTTCTAATAAGGTTGATGTCTCTAAATGGAACTGGTGATATATCCTTGCTATATACACCTGTTGTTTTTTTGCCTTGAGAGACTACATTATGAGGATAAAAGAAATCTCACAGATCTCAGGCTATTCCACTTGATCTGACAGAATGATTGCTTTCTTAGCATTAATGATAGCTATCTGAGCTAACTGACCCACATGCCCTTTAGGTTGGTCTTCAAATACCAGCAACTCTGCCTTCTGGAAATATTCCTTACAGAAAGCCACTGGGCATTTGCCTCTTATTGCACCTTTTTGTCTCTGTTTAGAACAGAAGTAAGACATTCTAAATGAAACATTACTGCCTTAAGTGATATAATTTAGCTACTAGGAGTTTACATTACATTCTCTTCTGTTATGAGCAGTTCTACAGGAAAACAAAGAATGTTTTTTTCCTTGGGTGATCAGGGATAATGATATCATAATTTTCCCTAGTCAGTGACTGTCATATCTAGTTTATATTCAGGATGCTCTCATTTACTACTGCGGAGTGAGTGGAAAGAAGTGGTAATGGGTGGAACAACTGAGAAGGTTCCCTTCCACTTTTTAGTCACTTAACTATTTTGTTTTGAACTTGGAATCAAACTCGCAACCTTGTGTTTGCCAGGTAGGTGCTGTACTTCTGAGCTAAACCCCTGCCTTGGCACTTGGAAAAGATGGCCTTCAATAGCTTTCTTTTTTGGCCTCCTTATTTTGGTAGTTCCTCTGAAGACCAATTTGAACCCCATATTAGGTTAAAGATGGTTTGTTATTAACTCTACACTTTCTAAATGATCTCATTTCATATCATTACTATACAACCACCAACAAATGGCAAACATGATAATGATGTCACTGAATATTACGTGCCTAATATTTGTGTTGACCAAGCTTACAAAGTTTACTGTCATTTACGGTCACTGTTCCACAAGAATAAATGGGTAAGACTTTTCTGGACAGCATTGTCATTTGCTTTTCATTTATGATGAGGTGTGTTTACAAGATATTTTCATTGTTCACTGCTGCTTAGCTTTTCAAGGTTCACTATATACCTGACAGGGTTCTTTACATGTTCATTCAGGTAGTTCCATGCCGTGCCAATCCATGTAAATTACTGTACAGAATGACTTCATTTCTTGCAATAACAAAAGTTGACACTATTGTTTCTCACAAAGTATTAATTTAAACTGAAACTCTATGAGTTTCAGTCCATGGCTGAGCGGGTTCTCATCACTGGGAGCAGACACCTACATACACAAGCTGTGGTTTATGATAATTATGGCTTATGTGTGCTCGCGGTTGCCGAGGTAGTGAGTGGTCCTTGGTCAGGTGATTCAAAGGCAGAGACGTACTGGTGGAGGGTGTGGATGAGCACATCTGCTTAGCTTTTGGTGGCTGGAAAGTGGAGGAGGGAAATGCTCTCAGGGAGGAAGCAGTTAGATGCCAGATATAGTGCTCCAGGGTGTGTCTTGATGGCCCACCCAGACACATCCAGAATGGTGGTTAAAATCCCTAGGAAGCTGCAAAAATAATTATATTAGTTAGTGTTCACTGAGGAATCAGAAACAATTGAAAAATTGTATAATTATGTGTGGGGACTGATTAGTTCAGTTCATACACTCAGAGGCAGGAAAGTCCACAGTGGCTGTGTGCAGGAGCGGAAGCGGGAGAGGACAGCAGCTGCTTAGCTAGCAAAATGGAAGCTGCAGAGATGATGACAGGAGCCAGAAGCCTGGAGAATCCCTGCAACGTCGCTGGTGACAGTCTGGGGTGCAAGGCTGAAGAAACTGGAGACTCAGCGTCTACTGTCCAGGCAATGGCAACAAGGATGGACTGAAGCTCCTTTTCCTTCTCCTTTGTTTTACTTTTAAGCTATAAACTTATTTGTTGGTACCACTGACACTTGGGTGGGTGTTTTCCCTCAGTTTCCTGGTCTATATCTCGGTCATCTACAGACATACCCAGAACTATATTGACTAATCTGCTAGGCATTTTTAATCTATTCAACTTATTTTAATCCATTGTTTGTTTGTTTGTTTGTCTTTTTGAGACAGGGTCTCCCTACGCAGGCTCAGCTGGAATTAAGCTGACCTTAAATTCCCAACTTTCCTCCTGCCTCAGCCTCCTGAGTGCTGGGATAATAGGCATGTGCCACCATACATGGCACTAATCAAGGCAATTTTAATCTATTCATCCATTGGGTGTGTCATGATTAATGAACCCAACAATCAAAACGGCAGTATGGCTTCACTGCCATATTATACTACTTGTTTGTTTGTGGCTTATTTCTGGGTATCCCTTAAGGGCTTCATGCACTTATAGGCAGGGCTTTGGCAAGAAGATGTGAATACCTGGACACTACCCCTGACTGGCTATCAGGATTTCGGGCCTGGATGGGGAAGGAAGGATACTGAGGGTGTGCATGGAAGAGAATATTTCCCTGCCTGGCTCCCTTCTCACTGTTGTCTTTGTCACCATGATGTGAGTACCTACCCCTGCTCAGGCCCTCCCACCACATTGGCAACTAGACAAAGATGGAAATTTCTGGAACATGAACCAAAAGAAACTTTGTTTTTTAATTTGTGAGTAGCAAGTATGGCATCTCAGCAACAAGAAGGTGACCAAGAAAACACCTGAACACCTCCTTAAACTGTATTAAATATTCAAATAAACACAATAGCAATTTAATGACTAAAACTAACATGATCACAACTATCATGTTACAAATAAATACATAATAATACAGCAATTCGTTCTTCAAAGAACGAATAGTTTCAGCATTGCTCAAAAGCCTGAGCCAAAGTCTCCTTCGATAACCAAAGCAAACACTTAACTCTAAACTGTCCTATACAAATAAAAACAAGCAACAACCTCATTCCAAAAGAGCAGAATAAGGAGAGTGAAAAAATCAGAGCAAGCAAGAATGAAACCCAGCCAGGTGAATACCAAATTCTGTAGCTCCATGTCTTTCATCTAGAACATATGACAGTGTAAGATTTTCTGAAGAATTTGAGTGTGTCTGCCCCATGGCTGTGCCCGTCCCAATGACTGTGCTTGCCCTGATAGCTATGCCCACCCCAATGACCAT
This sequence comes from Capromys pilorides, assembly GCA_004027915.1. NCBI lineage: Eukaryota > Metazoa > Chordata > Mammalia > Rodentia > Capromyidae > Capromys > Capromys pilorides. The sequence goes on from PVKN010010074.1 coordinate 6,603, forward strand.
GCCCACTCCAGTGACTGTGCTAGCTGCAGCCCCTTTACTAGGTTGGCCCCACTCACTGCCTACAGCTCTCCTTGATGTACTTCTCCCATTCCTGGCATCTCTGACTTCACAGGGCTTCCAATGAACCTCGGGCTTCATTCCCACAATTTTTCACACCCTCTTTTCAGGGCCACCTTGTCTGGCTGCACAAGTCTTTGGCTGAATTTTGCAGGACACCTTCATGATTCCACAGCTCTTATATGGTGCCTGCTTAAAAGGATATAATGTCACATGGGTGACACCAGAGTCTGTTGCCAAGGTGAACAGTGGCTAGACCCCCTGGGACCATGGCTGCTGAAACTTTCAGTGCAGATAGGACCGAACACAGTGCAACGAATCCCAGATAACAGTCCCTAGATGGCCTTCCAGAGCTGGACCCAGGGCTCTACTCTCAATTAGAAGATTTATAAATCTTCACCCTTAGTCAGCAATGAGTGGGGCCCTGATGATTACTGGGGTGTCCTCAGAGTATATTTATTCTTCATGCAATCTGAAATATTCAGCTTCTTTAACTGGTAATAATCATTTTAGAAACCATATCTCTTTTGGCCCCAACTTTACGCTTTTTTTTCTTCTGTTCAAAATCAAGGTTTTTCAAAGACTACTGCTCTGGTTTTTACTTGAGATTGTCAATCTAAATGTGGCTAAAAGCAAATATCAGTATCCATGTCACAACTTGTATATTGCTGGAAAAATCCTGCTTCAGGTGAATCAATTTATAACCCTTAAACTCAGCCTTCCTCAAAGGTATAAGACATGTGGAAACTATAGACAAGGTCCTTGCCAGAAGAAAACAACAAATTTAACCTTTATCCTAGTTTCCGATTGAGTCCACATTTTAAACCACATAGGTCTGTCCTCTACTGTCTACATTCTTATCAGCATTTGGCCCTTTGAGTTATGCCTACTGCACTGTACATCTTCTCTAGCCTATACCTCCAAATGTTTCCAAATATCCCAACAGCGCAGTTCCAAAATCATCTTAACCACATGATCAGATATACTTACCACATTGATTATGCTTTCTGGTACCAAGTTTCTTTACTACTCAGCTTTTTTTAATGGGACCAGACACCTAATGCACACAATTCCAAAGGGAAAAGATGTATTTTCGGTCTTGGTATTAGATGGCTTAGGCCCTGGTCAACTGGCTCTAAAACCGAAACAAAACAGCAGAAGAGTGATGCATACCAAAACTTAGCTAATGGTGGCTAGAGACCACCGCGAGCAGCTGTGTCAGGGAGGAGAGGGTCAGAGGCCAAATATTTTCTCCAAGGACACATCCTGAAGTGTGCTTTGCACATCTGATGAAACCAATCAAGTTGAAAACAAAGCTCAGCTATCACGAGGTCCTCTAGTGATATAAGAGCAGTGAGAAAAGTATGGATTCTGTATTATTCTATTGACAATCAATATTTGGTAAAATGTATTGAATGGAATATTTAATGTATGTGACTGAACAGAGAGGGGCTGGATGGTGGAAGAGAACACTAGAGCCAGATAATCTTGGGTTAAGCACAACTTAATGGGAATCTTTGCTTACAGATTTATTGAAGTCTGACTATGTTAAATATGTACCAAATAAACATAGTATAAGAGGTCCAAAACTGATGTGTGGCATACCTCTCAGGATTTCTATTCTGCTGAACAATTTGGAAAACATTCTTTTTGAGTAAAGACTTTGATTATGACTACAACTTTGCAACAAGCCTTGAATTTCACAAGTAGCAACAAATTCCTTTCATGATATTATTCCCGGTAATTAATTAATTAATATTTTTCTCTATGTATTGAAACAACATTCAACTGCATTGTGGCTGCAACACAGGCATGGCTCCCACAGTCTTACTCTGGAACTTACACTTAAAGATGACAATAGCATTAAGAGCTGGGGCCTTGGGGAAGCCATCAGGCCAGGATAGAATTGATACCTGGAAAGGGAAACACAAATCGATCCGTTTTTCTGCTCCTCCGCACATTTAGGGACACAACGCTTTTCCTTTCTACCCTGTAAAGACAAAGCAAAAAGGTAATATCTCTGAAGCAGAGATAGCGCCTTCCTTGGAAAGTGGCTTTACCACCATCTTGATCTTGAATTTCTCAACTTCTATAACAGTAAACATCACATTTCTGTAGTTTATAAAGTATTCAGGGCACGGTGAAATAGCTCAGCAGCTTGCATACCTGTCTAGCAAGCACAAGGTGCTGAGTTCAATTTCTGGTACAAACTTAAAAAAAGAAAATATAAAGTACCCGTCTAAAGCATTTTGTTATTGCTACAGTTTTCAATATTCTACTTGTGCTTCCCTGACAGAAATATGATTCTGTGACCCCCACATCATCATACCGTTGTCTATGGGGTGGCGTTATGGCCCTCTGGTAGACTTGAGTCCCTTGACTATTTTGCGAGTTGGCACTTACTCTAAGCTCTTAGGAGTTCCAAGGAAAGGGAGAAACAAATACAAATCAGACAGGATGTTTTCCCTTCATGACCTTCCTGCTTGAAATAACCTGGCTTTATGTTTGTGTGTGTTACCCAGGTCACCTTGGTTGTTGCAGTCACACCAGAGCCCTGGAAGAAGGGCCCCCATTCCCTCTCAGGGGATGGTGACTCAGATGCAGGTCAGGCTAAAGGCGGGAGGCACTGGATGGAGACTGAGCGTGACTACCAGGCGCTAAGGGCTCCGAGCTGCCACCGGGTCCTGCACCCTGTAGACAGGGTCTCTGGGAGCCTGGGCTGTAGTGTCAAAACGGACCCAGTTACTACTATTGCCTGGATTCTGAATCACAGAGAGCTAGAAAAATGATGCAAAATTTTTCAATAGGTAATTAGGAGTCCACCCTCCATGGGAAAGTCTGTATCACCTTGAAAAGAAATGCACGGCGCCTGCCACCACCCGGCAGGAGGATTCTCAGGCATGTGGACTGGTGCCACACGCCTGAGAACCATGGTCAGTCGTTAGAACCCTCTGACTGGAGTTTACTCACTGCTGCATGTGAGGTCTGACTGCGTGCTGACTCAAGGAAGCCACCAAGCCTCTCTGCTTCTGAGTTTACTTTTACTGTAGAATAAAAGCAGAACTGTAATGGGGATTCAGTGAGACCAGCCTTCACAGCGAGGTAATTTTCTCAGGGAGACTCTTTTCATATTCCGTGGCTCCAGCTAATCCTAGGGCCACAAAACATGAAAGCCAAGCTTAAGAGGAGGTAGGAAGGCACCTGGCTTCACCTCTCCTTTTATGCTGAGCCACAGAATGACACTTAGGTTCCTAAAGCAATTCCTCTTACGGCAGGTGTTAATAACTGCAGCTGGCAGAGGAGAGATAATGGGGTCTCCCTCCTCACTGTTTCTGAAACTCTGGTGGGCCATGAGTTTATAACTATGCTCCTGACTAAAAAGCACAAACTCGGCGCACAATTTCAGAGGATGCGTAGACCTCTGGAAATCACCCACAGGCCTTCAAAGGGAGCTCAGAACTCCTGCGTGGAGAGACATCAGTGATAAAGTAAGTCACTCAGGCCTCCTCTCTGGAGGAAGTATATGCTGTTTTCTTAATGTGTTAATGTTTTGTCTTTAGGAGAAAAACACTTTAGCGAGAACACAATGGCTGAGACCACTTTGATCTCTACCAATCTTAGGGGCATCGGCCTTTCTCTGTCCTGACCCCGGGGGCACAGCTCCTTTATCAGCTCGCGCAGGGAGGCGCAGGACTGTCATCCTTGGGCCAGAGCTGCGCGGTCTGCCCAGATGCGTGGCACACTCTGATAACCTGTAACCTTTGTTATTCCACGGAAACTGCACCACGGGTCATTACTTTGAGTCGCCATAAAGTCAGGAAGAGGGCGGCGCTGGCAGCATTTTTGTTGCCATGTCATGGGATAGAAGGATTGTTGTCTAGGAAGTCTATTCCACCGGAGGACAGAGAGCCAATGTAACTGGAAATTTCTCAGAAACAGAACTGATATAAATAAATAGCAACACTGGGAAAACTTTCACCTCCTTGAAGCCAATATGAAAGTTAACAATTTTGGAACTACAATGAGGGATTTTACACAGTTCTTTATTGTTATAATTCTAGTGGATTTTACTTCATCTTTCCATAGACCAAGCCTTGCTAGAAGATTCTCATTTTCAAAGATGTCCGCTTCTGTGTCTATCTCTGTGTCTTGGCTTCTGCCTCTGTCTCTGTCTTTCTCTATCTCCAGTCTCTTTTTCCTTCTCTGTCTCAGCCCCCACTGCAGGCTGGTCACCAGACAGATACTGAAGGTTTCTGCAGTCTAGTAGCTTTGTGTTGAATCATTTCACAGTGACCAACAAACACAACGCTAGCCTCTTTTCCTAGGTAGGGAGGGGTATGGAAGGGAACAAGATCCTTTATGGATTCTCAATATCTCCAAAAGCAAATGAGCAAAACGAAACCAGACCTCCTGTTACATATCAGTGGGTTTTCTTGCTGCCTGATCAGGACGACTGCCAGTGTGGAAAGTAGTTGCTCTTGTTCACTACAGACGTTACACAACTGCTCTGGAGCTGTTGGGACAATAGCTGATGCTAGAATACAGGGGAAAGAGAGTCTGTGACTATCAAGGACCCCAAGGAAAAGGAAATTCTGAAAAAATTATAGGAGAGTCTGTAATTGTATGGTATGTGGAAGATGCCATTATTCCAGGAATATTAACACATTTGCTTGAATAATATGAAGAATTTATGCTATAAATTCCCAAACCACAGGATTATTTATAATATTTTAAAGTGACTTACACTTGGCAGCTCATGGCTTTTTATTGCTCTTTTTTTCCTCTGGGCCACTAATGCATTGAAAATAAATCTACTACTAAATAAATGCTCTTTAGGAGTGACAAGTCACAAATGTACGTAGAGGAACGTTGTGCTACAGCAGAGACTATGACTGCTCGGACTACTGTGGTATTTTATATTCTGCCTCATATTTCTTCTAATTTTATATTTGAAAGCTGAGAAAAAGAAGAAAGAGTGAAGCATCTTGATTTTGATATCCAGCAGGGACTGTATGATCTGGCAGAGTGAAAAAAATTCTTCCTTTCTTTTCTTTCTTTCTCTTTCTTTCTTTCTTTCTTCTTTCTTTCTTTCTTTCTTTCTTTCTTTCTTTCTTTCTTTCTTTCATGTATCTGGCCCAGGGCCTCACTTGTAGTGGTCCTGGTTACAGCCTCCCCAGAGCTGGGATTATTACAGTTGTGCGCCACCATGCCTGGACTTGGCGACAGGCTCAGTTCGCCCAGGGGAGAGGCAGCACAGCATGTGGTGCCAGAGATCGAACCTAGGTTCCTGGGCTTGCCTAAGCAGAACCTTAGTCCGCTGAGCTATCTCACTGTCCCATGGAGTAAACATTGAGCACCAACAGACCTCGGTCTCCTGACAGCTTCACTTGATAGTCGCCCCAAAGTCTCAGTTTCTCCAGCCTGGGAAGATTAGCAGTGGAGCGGCTGTGCCAGGCCAGGAGGCCAAATGTGAACTATCTGGGGCTCTTCATTCCCTCACTTGTGCCTTCCCATTGCCGCTCTGTTGAGTGATCACCAGTGAGGAGCCCTAGAGGCAGGGAGAGATGGAACGGGAAAGGGTGCCCTGCCTTGTCTTTCTTCCATACTTCAAGTTCTATTTTCCCCCTCTCATTGTCTTCCCTCCTCTGGAACCAGTCTTTGCCAATGCCATTTCACACGGGTTATTTTCTGTAGTTCCACAGTCTGACAGTAGCCTCTCCCCTGCCTTCCCGGTGAGATGCTTCTTGCTGCCATTTTATATTTGTACAAGAAGGCTGGGAATGTGGTGGCACGAACAAGTGTGGGGCTTTCTGCCTAAAGCTAGCATTTACGGAGTGAATGGTAAGTGTATGCCTTTGTTTCCTCAGGTTGCTCTAACAAATGATCACAAACCTGTAACTTAAGCCGAATTTTTTTTTTCTCTCTCAGAGTTCTGGACACTGAACTCTGAAATCAGTGCCTTGGCAGGGCTGACTGCCTCCAGAGTCCTAGGGAGAGAGCTTCCTCCATTTGCCTCTTCTGGCCTCTGGCGGCTGCCGTCCTCCCTGGGGCTGTGTCACTCCAGCCGGTTTCCACGGGACCTTCTCCTCTCTGTGCCTGGGACCTTGTCCTGGTATTCAAGCCCCTGACACCCAGATAATTCAGAATGATCGTATTTTGAGATCCTTATGTCTAAAGATCCTTTTTCTAAATAAAGTCACATTTGCCAGTTTTGAAATGTGGACAAATCTTTTGGTGAAGCTATCACTTAATTCCCAACAGTAAACATTTAATGTTTATAAAAATCCACTAGGCAGATAACAGCTGCTCTGGTTTACTCCCAAGAAAACTGACATCCAGAGTAGGTAAGCAACTCTGTAAGTGACGGTGAACCCAGAACTTAGATTCAGGTCAGGGTAACCTAAAACTCACTAAACTATATCTGAAAAATACATCAGTTATTTCCCTCCTGGTCTTCTTTGTGGCACCCAAAGACACTCTCTTTGTGTCTGTCCTGGCTGCTCAGACAATAGACCTGACACCCACAACTTACAGCAGGAGCACTGTTTGGCTTACTTTTCAGTCCTCGCATGGTTGGCCAGCTCCTGGCAGAAGTGTTGTGGTGGATGGGCTTGGTGCAGGAAAGCTGAAGAGGTGGGAAGGAAGACACGTCCACTGTCCAAGGTCAATCTCCCAGTGGCACGGCTCTCACCTAGACTCCACACCTCTGCACAAGACAGCCTGAAGCTGCACAATCCAGTCACCCACCAAGCACAAGACTGGAAGACTGTCTCGCATCTAAATCATAGCGGCCAGGTGCAGGGTCACCTCAGCAGATTGCACATCTCAATATTTCTGATAAACACGAAGTGTTATTGAGACGAACACATTTTCTTTTAACTTCTGTTATAATGGATTTTTCAGAGCAGTTTTTAGTATGAGCACAATCCAAGTATTTCACTTGGCAAAAGTCTTTTTTAAAAGTAGAAATGACATGAAAATAAATATTAAATTTCTGACCTAAGACTAGGAAAGGGAGAAAAAAGTAACTGTGCCTCTTGATTTTCATAGATTTAAAAAAAAAATTGGGGGTCATGACCTCAACTGTATTATCTGCTGAATGGAATTTAGAAATCAAAAGATGTCAGCCAACCAGTTCAAATTTTCTTTATTAAAGGAAAGCACAGGAGCAGGCATTCTTTTCAGTGTATGACCTAATATTTCCAAAGGCTTTCTGAACCTTTCCATATGGATATCTTTGCAAAACTAGCATCATTTTTCTTCCAAAACAGCTATTTTAATTTTTCCAGCTCTTGTTATCGTGTTTCCCTTTACCAACTAAAAATGTCTTGACTTGCTAAATTTTGTTTCTCTTTTCTTTAGGGTATTTTATGTGCATTCACTTATTCTTCCAGTGTTTTGAATTTTTCCTCTGGGCCAACCACCATGCTGTGGACTAGAGATATGAGGCTCTAAAAAGACAAACACAGCCATGTCCTCCTAATTTAGGAGCATGTGATTCTAAATATGACTCTTGATGTAAAAGCGAAGGGAAAGTTACACACAGGCCTGGGCCCCTGGAGAATCGAGCACATCCCTTCCTTCTGGCCCTCCCTGCTTCATCTGGCCAGGGCTCTTATCACACCTGGTTTCGTGAAGCAACTCTGCCTGGAGTCTGTTTCTTCTGATCTATGCTGAAGGCTTTTCCCTGCTTAAAATTTGTATTCTCCATTAATTTTATGCCGCTCCTCTCATGAGAATTCCCAGTAAGCCCTGATGGTGGCCTGATGCTCTTTTATGTGGCACTTGAAACATTCTTTCTTGTGAATTCAACTCAGTTTGAAAATGAGCAGAATTCTTGGGAGAGTCAGGGAGGACATTTGCTGCCCTCTCTAACACCGGGGAGCTGCTACTGCTCTGTAAGACATCCCACTGGCCCCACCAAAAACCACCTTGGGCACTCACCTGTCCTAAGAAGACTGGCTCTGATCCTTGAGCCTTTGTTGAAATAATTTTTTTCTACAGCATACGCTGTCTTTGTTTTCTGTCTGTCAGATTTCCATCTCTGCTTCAAACAGCATCACACTGAAACCCCCCTAACTCCAAGAGCTTTGCTTCTTTTCCCTTTAAGCATGGTGTCACTATCATACATTTGGCTGAAGGAGTCTGATTAGTTTCTGTGGCATTATTTCTCTCTGTATGCGGTTTTGTTTTATCTCCATCATGAGACCATGGGCTTCTTCAGAAGAAGAACTGTACTGCAATCAGTGTGTCTTTGTCAACAGCTCAATGTTCCATTTAATCATAGTTTTCAGGGTGAAGAGTGAACATAATGAGGCCCAGTAATGTAAAAGACACAAAGACAGAGCAGAAGCTGGATACCTTATGAGCAGCTAGTGCTCCTCCTCTTCAGCTGATGAATAAGTGCAATTACTAAATTAATGAGTAAACTGAGAAATGAATGCAATAAGGATCAAAGAGTGTTTCACTCTTATGAATGTGGGTCAGCCAGTGTTGAGCTTGTTCAGGCCACAAGTCATGCCACTGATCTGCAGATGTTGTGGCTGCTACTGATCCAAAGTCATAACCTCTGCTCTTCACTTTGAGTTCTGTTACCCATCTTGATATCACTGTTGCAGCTGTTGACTTTTCACACCTGCGACCCACCCTTCATTCCCACATTGACTCCCTCTTGGATATAAGGAGGGCAAAGACTTTCACAACTTAAATCCAAAGGGATCCACACAGTTTTCTATGACTGAGATTTGTGCAGTAGCAACTTGGGAAGACACAAGCCCACACGTTGTGGGCAAGACAGGGCTGTCCTATAAGACAATGAAGACACAGGGAAGATCACCCCTCTTTCCTTCTTGCCTTCTACAACACATGGGGGGTAGTTACAATGTTTCATTAGGCTTCTGAGCTATGGTTCAGGAATTCAACAGAAGGACAGGGTCACCTGAGGATCACAGAAAACTCAATCGCTATCTATCTACTGATAATAACAAAAGCATTTCATTCCTTGACTCCTCAGAATGGAATGTGTTGGGGGCTGTGAAGAAATTAAAAGTGTGAAAATTTTTAATGAGCGCAATTATTGAACCATCAGTCACACAGTCCATCTGCTTCAGAGCTTCCCAGTGACTAGTGAAATTCTAAAATACTGCATTGCATTTTCACATTCATGCAATCACATAAATGTTCTTTAAGGAGCAGCTAATGATATTCATATATCATGCTCATTTCTCCCATAACTCAGTATTCTTCTCTTGTCTCTTTCATTTTATGAGTCACTAATTTCACATTCTGACATCAACTTAGTGGGAATTTTCTGGCAAATGCGTGGGCAGGAGGCAACACAGGGTCATTTAATATTATACTGTGAAATATTTATTCATAGAGATAAACTAATGCAGAATTTCTGTCAAAGGTTCTGTTTTGCCTGGGGTTTTGAGAGCAGAGTGAATTCATGTCAGGATGAACAGAGACATCTCATTTTAAAAATCCTCCCTGAGATGATTACTCTGTTGAGGGGAGAGATGAAGCAATGGTGCTGTGTCAGACGGGAGCCTGAGTTCACTTGCATGACAAAAATGTCCTTGCAAGCTTGAGGGATGGAAAGAGGAAGGAGGAATTCAAGGAAAGTGGTGATGGTGTAAGGGAGTACTGTGGCACTGGGGTCTGTCCAGTTTGCGCAAGGGCCAATTGCATTCCCCAGTGAAGTGTTGAATTCTTGATCCTCAGGTCCTACGAAGGAGACTTTATTTAGAAACATGAAGCATGCAGACGTAATAAAGTTGAGATGAATATGCTAGGGCAAGTTCTTAATCAATATTCCTGATGTCCCTGTGCAAGAAGAAAAAATGACCATATGAAGGCATAGACACACTGCAACAACAGTAGATGACCAAAGAAGCAGAAGCGGAAGCACGTTGACTACAAACCAATGAAGTCCTGGGATGACCAGAGCCTTGAAAAGGTGAGGAAGGGTCCCCTGGGCTCATGTGGCACATTTTCTAGGTCTGTGCATCCTTTGGTAGACACTTAAGTTGCTTCCATACAGTCAAATACAATTCAGTATTTAAAAAGAAGGCTGTCATTATGAAGCTAGAGGACATAATGCTTAGTACTGTATACGAAACCAGGCCAGAAAGACAAATACCACATGATCTCACCTTTGTGAAATCTGAAAAGGTTGAACATGTAGAAATGGACAAGAAAATAGCAGCTACTGAAGGCTGGGCAAAGGGGATGGGTGGAGAAAGAAGTACCAGTCAAAGAAGCAAGTCTGTTCTATAGGAAAAATCAGTTGTAGCTATCAATGGCATAAAATGATGAACATAAGTAACAGTTTATTGTGTTTACAAAAAGAAGTAAACAAATAGACCTTAAAGCTTTCCTCCAAATAAAAATATAAACAATATGAGGTGATAGATGTTAATTAGCTTGATTTAATTGTCCAGCCATGTAAACATATACCAAAACAATGTATTGTATCTCATTAGCATCTACAATTATTAGCCATATATGGTGGCACCCACCCGTGATCCCAGAATGCAGGAGGCTGAGGCAGGATGGTCATTGTGGGTTTGAGACCAACCTGGGCTGCAGAGTGAGCTCAAGGCTAGCCTGAACTACTGCATAGTGAGGTCCTGTTCAAAAAAAACAAAAAAAGACATGTACTTTGAAAATTAAAAATAACATGCTGTTAAAAAAGTCAAGGAAGAATGCTCCTTCTGAGGATTCTGAGGGATCAGGATCCTGTGGAACCTTGATCTCAAACACTCCAAGGCAGTGTTGAGTCTCCCTCTTGAGTCACTTTGCTGCAGTGCCCTGGGAAGCTCACCAAAGACACAGAGGTATTTCCCACGACTTAGACTTCTCTGTGTCACACATTCATCAAGCTCTTGCCCATCAGTGCCTCCCACTGGGCTCAGCAATGCCAAGCTGATTGGGGAGTCTGGTGCCTTTACTCTGCTCTAAGGGTTAGAGGCATACTGGGTCCCACTTCTCTCAGCTGGGAACATGATGGTCTTCTCTAGTTTTTTTTTTTTTTTTTTAATGTTGCATTGCTTTACAGAAAAATGTATCAGTGTCATGTATGATATCACCTGAGAACACCTATCCCTTGAAGATAATAGGTTTCAAAAGTCTGGGAAAAAAATATCAACAATCAAGACACAACAGTTAGACTATTGAGTGGTAACCTAGGGTTACCAGAAGCACCAAGTGCCAACAGTGTCCGCATACTTGTGAGGTCATGTGACCACACAGACAAAGGTCTTGGATCACCTGGCCTCCCATGTCCAATTCTATACTTGATGTTAAGTCATGAATATTGCATCACTTCATTGTCCCACAATTTTCTCATCTGCATTTACTTCGACAGTTTATTTAAAACAGCCAATTCATACACATTGGTTAGAATTATACTTGTCCCATAGCAAAATGTTATCTACGATTTTTATGTAAGCATCTTTGAGATTATAGGAATGCACTTGTGTCACAAAGGAATAAGTGATTTTCTAGGAAAAGATGCTTTACTGGGACTAGAAAAAAAAATTTATGTTAATGCATCTTGCTACAAATGAAAGAGTCTCATGAGATGGGTGGAACACAACATAAATTGAAAAATACAGTTGTTCATTATACAATGATTTTGTAATATAATACAGCTTTTATAACATCTAGTAACCCAACAGTCTGGAAAGAAAAAGACTGAGGAAAATGCAAAGATGTAAGAAAGCAAAACAACTTCATGACACAGTGTGTGGATGGATGTGTACAGTGTGAGTGCGTGTGTCTATTTTTGTGTTCAAGAAGTTGGGGGTGGGAAGCCAGAGCTCTTAGAGAGCCAGACGCATCTGCATCATTCCCTTCTTCATCTGGAACCCAGATAATTCCACTCCCTTCTGTATAGCAATAACCAGAAAACCAATAGGTTGTACCTACTTCTAAAAATCATGCCATAATTTACTTAGAGTGAATTGTACCAATTTTAAAATGCAGCTCAATATTTTAAATATCTAAGTAATAAACAGACAGGACAAGATGTATAATGGTTCTACCATTCCACAATATTCTCTCATGCTCTTTTTCACTTAATAATACAAATTGATTATCTATTAAACTGTCCATGGAAACTTTGGTCGTTTCCTATTTTCATGGCTACAAATCCAAATAAATGGAGTTAATTCAATGTTTTTTAATCTCTATGTTTCATCATTGGAATCATTTCTGCAGCTGAAATCTTATTTTCAGTTCAGTATATATGAAATTTATAAAAATGAATGCTTCTGCAGTATTACTGCTATTTAGATACTTTTCTCTGTTTGCTGAGGCAAAATGCACAAAGCCCGAAATTAAATGAGGAAAGTTTTGTTTAGCTCGCAGTTTGTAGAGGTGTTAGTCCATAATCAGTTGAGTCCACGACAGGGTGACACATGGCAGTGGGCAAAGGTCCGTGGCAGCAGAGGCCAGCAAAAGCAAAGAGAGAGAGAGCGCAAGCCTCCCTCCCTCCCTCCCTTACCACACAGGCTACTGGCCCTAAGGCAGCGGCAGCCCGCACACCCATTATCCCAGCACTACACCCTGAATCAATTAAAACTCTAGATTGAGGCTCCTCTGAAAAGCCCACCCTCCATGACCACATGAGGCTTTGGGGGGACATCTAGACATAAGCCATAGCATACAGATAAAATTTAGAATTTGGAAACACAAATTCAACTTTTAGTTTGGCTTTCTTCACCCCTTTCTTACTCTAAATCTGGTATCTCATAAAACATTTCTCAAAAGAAAAATTTCTCAGAAGAGTAGCGTTAAATGGGAACAACAGAAGGAAAGATAGGAAGAAAGAAAGAAAGAAAGACAAAAAAAGAGATCTTATCATTAAACACATCTGTTGGATCCGTTTAAGATCAAAAACACTAATTTTTTTAATCTTTCATTTATTTATTTATTTGGTACAGGGTCTTGGTTTGCAGCTCAGACTCACAGCGATCCTCCTGTCTCTGTCTCCCCAGCCCAGGAATTACAGGTGTGTGTGGCCACGCCCAGGTTCTGTGGCTGGCTCAGCATGGAACTGGCATGGCACGTAGTTTTGGAGATCAAACCCGGGTCCTTGCACTTGCCAGGCAGGCACTTAGACCGCTGAGCTATCTCTCAGCACAGGACCAAAAACATAACAAATTCGTTGCACACTATTTTCAAACCTCAACAACACTTTAAGGAGTCATTTCCTGAAGGAGGGACCCCCACTCACCAGTGAGGACTTGGGCACAGCTGAAGATTTCAGTGTCAGTGCAGGGAGCAGCCAGGCCACCTCAGCACGCCCTCCCTAGGGTGACATAAGAACAGAAAATCAAAGCCAGGCTTCCTGGATCCAGGTCTACTTCTCTCCTCTTGGCTACATGAAAACTGATACCTGTTCCTGTTACAGACTACACATCCACATGGTTCCCAGTACCCTTGGAAATACGCAGATTTTTGTCAGTCTTCATTTTACTATTTGACTTTAATTCAATAATTATTCAAAAAGCATTTATTTAGTGCCTAATAAGCATAAGATACTCTCTTAGGTATTAAGGTATCTGTGAATATAAATAGGACTCTTGGAGTCTCTTGAACGTGTTAATTTCCAGAATTTAATCATACATATGACAAACACTCTGATTACAGCATTACATTCCGATTCATCTTGGGATGTAGGGGATTCTCATTTTTCTACTCTGTAATGGAAACAGTGGTGCTCTTCTGGCTCCAAGCAACTCTCTGTCCTGCAGTCTGGGAACATAATACAAACAGCAAAGCCCGTTAGGATTTCCTATGAAAGTAACTCTAGGGGCTGGGGTTATAGCTCAGGGGCATAAGTGTCTGCCTGGCAAGTGCACGGTCCCAAGTTTGATCACCCCAAAGCTCTACCTTCTTCGTTGCAAAATATTAAAGGTAGAACAATATTTAACACTATATTTCTATGTGAAACTTCCTTATGACAAACAGACCTTTTACCCAATAGGGGTCAGGTGATCCTACGGTTACAGGATGACTCTCAGATTTTTTTGCCTTAGCTTATGAGAGCTGGAGCTGAGTTCCCACCTTTGGCACATTGCTTGTGATGTTTGCAATTCGTCTAGCTTTGTACAAATGATACACAAGGGCGGCCCACCCAAGGTCATCACCCTATGTGAAGACATCTGGTATTGAGGTAGTGAGCAATGAACATGTAAGCTTTTTAAAAATTTTTTTTCTTCCAATGTTTCTGTTTTGTCCTTTGAGGTAGCTTCCACAAAGGAGACTAAACAGATGAAAACCAGCTTGGAGCTTTACTCTTCTGACTGACTTTGAAGAGAGGGGCTCAGGAAGTAATATCTTAGCACAGGAACAATTGGAGAATAAGTTTGTTAAAAAGTTTGATGCCCTTAAAAAGAACAGGAAAAACACTAATATGTAAGAAAAAGAGAATGCAAAAGTCCCCTGGGTTACCAATGCCTACAGAACCAGTGCTGCAAATGAGCCCTGAAATCTAAATTGGTTTAGAAATAGAAGAAACGGCAGTATGCAGTGTCATTTTACAATAAGTGCCACTGTTTAGTGCTCTAGTTTGGTTTTTTATGTATTTATGTGAGCACATTGGGTGTCCATCTGGATCTTTTAATCTATCCAGTTGTACGCTTGGGCGTGTTCTCTGCTTAATATCCTTCCTCCCAGGCCTCAAGAAATGCATGAACGAATACTGACTTTGGAGAAAAAGATTTTTTTGCTGATTAGAGAACAAAGCAAGAATGTTAAACCCAGCAGGGGATTTCTATTTGCCTGCCAAGGAAGGGCTGAGTGTACACTTTCAGAACATATGGGCCCTACTTGGTCCTGAAAGTTTGACCTGATGAACGCTCATAAAGCAACCCAAAGCCCTGGAAGGCCAACCACAGGTCCTGAAAGCTGAAGCCTTGCAACATTTTCATCTACAAGTGAGGGTGTCACGGTCTCATGCAGATCTGTGTATGACCCTGGAATGCATCCAAAAGTAAGCGGCATCACTTAAGGGAACTGAAGTAAAGTGTTAGACATGAATAAGCCAAAGCACCCTCTAATAGCAACTTCTGCTCTCAATTTCTAGATCAATTTTTTAGCTTGTCTAGGAAATATCTAGGAATGGATAACATGGAAGAAGCAGCAGCTTAGACTAGTTGAGAGCACGGGCCTGGAGCTCACCGCTTGTCCTACTCTCTGCTCTGCTGGTAACTAGCTGTACAATCACCACTCTTGGATGTGCACCACACCTCACAATCCCTTAATTTTCTTACTGAAAAATGAGCAGGGAAACTATGGTGGTTACCATATACTATTGCAGTTATGAGTAGTTAGTACACGCAGAGCTTGAAGTACGTTCACCATGAATAGTAGACAGCTTTATTTGTCTCATGCAGTGAAGCCATGTAAACAAGCAATTGTTAGAAACTTTTCAATGTCTCTTTTCTGTCAGATGAAAACAAAGAAAGGTATGGGAACAAAAAGGAGAGTAAAAAGGACCGACTGTTTCTTCCCAAGAGGGGAGAGTCACTCTGCAAGGGACACATATTTACTTGGAGCAGTTGGGTATTAAGTGCGCTCTCTTCATTTGGTGAAGTAAACTGAGAAGAATGCGTATTTCAGGCCAAGAACCCATATATGCTTTTGAGATACTGACATCGTCCAAGAATCTTTTAAGTGTACTGTGCCGAGGACTAAGTTTTACTGCTCACTATGAGCAGAGAGATCCCATCTGTCTGACTTTTCACTTTGCCCTCAAAATGAGCATAGCCCCAGGGAGCTTCACTATAAATATTTTCAATTACATAAACAAATTTATATTTCTTCTATGCTTTTCCCAGTCTGTTCACACACACACACACACACACACACACACACACACACACACACACTTTTGATCTTTCTCTACCTATCTCCTCAAATCCATTATTTTTATTCCCCAAATCTTAAAATAGGTCTTCCAAAAGTTCTTTCTTTATTCTCCCACTGAAAGTTCTTTCTTATTCTCCCCTGAACACTCACATGTTCTTTCTGTATCACTCTTGTGGTTTCCTTCCTGTACTATAATTATTCACGAAAAAGGCACACATCTCATGATAGACATAGGAGGTCAAGTCCTGATTTTGTATTATGCAGTATCACCAATCAAAATATATTCATTAAAACTAAACAAAAAGTTTTAACTAAATATATTTCAGTAAAGTAGTTATGGTCTTTTGCATAACTAAATAAGTCCATTGCAGGCCACTGTCAATTATAACCTGACCTACATAGGTTTATAGTTTTATTACTACAAGTGAATTTGTTTTCTAGCCCCAAACTTTTTAATTTGGCCAATGGCCAGATCTGCTCCACTTGAATTAGCTCTGAAAAAATAGCTTGGTAAC
>PVKN010010075.1:0-23033 GCA_004027915.1 Capromys pilorides
ATGTCTGCATCCTGTACTCTGAATAACTACTGCAAAAGCAACAATATGCATTATATTAATTATTGTGGCTGTACTACTAATGTGATTTGAAACTGTCTCATTGTTGTTTCTTATAAAATGTAATAAAAATAAAATAAATAAATTTTAAAAAGTTAAAAATAAATATCACAATAAAGACACACTGCCATTAACCTTCCTCAGAATACCTCTTTTGCTTTGTACACATTTCTGGCATGGATCTTCCACTTTCTGGGGCAGTTCTGGAGATCCCTGTTCATCAGTGTTCTGCTATGCAACAGCCCTTTGTTCTGCTCTAACTTGTAGGAAAAGAGTGATTTCTCCATAACGGAGCACTCGGTGTCTCAGTTTTCCCCCAGTTTCCCCAGTGTCCAGAGTAGCTCTTTCTCCCCAGAACAGTAGTGGGGATGCAGAGAGCAGATTCATGTGGGTACTATGTAGAGCCCAATTCATTCATTCATTCATTCATTCATTCATTCATTCATTCATTCATTCATTTCTCGTTCAGTGCACATTAGATGACCGTATTTAACTCTGAGGCCAGAATTGAGGAAAATGACTGCTCTTCTTTCTTCACTGTAGTGAAGGTGAGATAAAGTATGTAAACAGACAACAAACACATAGTGAATATACTATGTTGGGGTAAGTGTGAGTAAGAGAGAGAGACAGAAGGAGGGAGGGAGGGACTGAGAGAGGGAGGGAGGGCAAGAGAGCCAGTCTCTGGGTCTCTGGGCCTCTGTGAGGGTGTTCTCCGGGGGGACTGGCATGTGAGCTGGGAGGAGGGAGGGTCTGCCCTTGCAGGGGTGGGCCCCCATCCCCTTGCTTGGAGGCATGGATGGAGCAACCAGACAGGGGAATGAAGAATGAATGCTCTCTCTCCCTTTTCTCTCCTAAAGCCGAGCCACTTTCCTCTTGTTTTTGGACATCAGATCCCCAGGCTCTCTGGCCGTGAACTCCAGGACATGCACCAGTGTCCTGACTCCACATTTTTAGGTCTCCTTTTCTGGCAGATTCCAAGTCACCCATGCATTTCCCTTGCTCTGGAGTGCTCAGACTCTGGCTGACAAGGCCACTCAGTTCCATGGGTCAACAGACAGTGTGGATCTTCTCAGCCTCAGTAAGCACGTAAGTCAATTGTCTGTCTGTCTGTCTGTCTGTCTGTCTGTCTGTCAGTCCATCAGTCCATCTGTCTGTCTATTTGTCACTTATCACCTTTCTATTTACTATCTGCCCTATTGATTCAGTGTCTCTGGAGAACCTAGACTAATAAGATATTTCAGGGTGGGCTCAGAAGGTAGCAGCTGTAAGAAGTCCCAGCCTGACCTTGCTGGATTTGCAGGTGAGAGGAAGTCACATGCCAGAGGGGCCTCTGGAAGTTACAAAGGGCAAGGAAGCAGGTTCTTTCCTAGAGAGAACATCCAGAGAGGAGATCCACGCCCCGCACCTTGCTTTCAGCCCGGCGAGAGCTGCATTGCACTTCTGATGTACTGGAAAATGATACATTCATGTTGTTCTATGTTACTAAGTTTGTGTTAGTTTGTTTTGCAGCAGTAGAAAGTGAATACATACACCCAAAAGGTGACTTCTAACTAGAGATCTTTGGTAAGATTATCATATTTGGTAAATAAAAATAGGAGATACCCTGTTGGATTTCAAGTAACAGAAGTTCATTGAAATAGTACATGTATAGTAACTTATTCATTACTTATTTGATACCCACGTAGCATTGGAGTTCCTTTCTGGTTGAAGCAAACACCCTAGGCCACCATACATCAACCCATTTCATGTATCCAAGAAGTTTTCGAAATGTTGCATGAGAGGAAACATTGTGATCCCGAAGCTCTTAGGATCCTGTTAGCAAATCCTTCACTACCTCTAACGCGAATGGTGCTGATATATGGGGCTCAGACCCTCATGGGGGGTCTCCTCTGTTCTCCTAGCAGATTCACAGATGAAGAAAATGAGGCCAGAGAGACAGATGAACTGATCCAGGGCCCGACAGCTTGATAGATTGTACCCCCTTGAACTTGGGCCTGGAACCAAATCAATAGCTTTAAGTCTGAACTTTCCTGCATGCAGCCTGAGATGCAATGAGCTGAATATGTCCACTTCCTGCAGAGGCCAGGATTCCAGTGGCCAGGACAGATGATCAGGTTTGTGTTATCCACAGCTGGCATTTAGGAGTAAAGAAGAAAAACAAATGAGTGCAAAACGAAGGCGGGAACTATTCCCTTGGTGTCTCATCCACAATACGTCATCCCAAAGAGATGACAGGGCCAGCTATGGTCCTCTGTCCTGGGTAGAACCCACGTTGGAGGTGAGCACACTGACCCCAAGTCAGTCCTGCTCTGGTGCCACTTGAAGTTGTATCTCTCTTCTCACCTTGTGCCCATTTTCCTGCAGTGTGATGGAGTCTGGGAGGGATCCCAGGTAGCGCTCTACTCCTCTGACCCTGTGGGAGATTCCCTTTCTAGCTTGCTCTGCAGGACTTAGCTCGCTGCTGCTGTGCTTGGAGGGCAGCACTGGGCCCTGGGAGGCTTAGGATCTGCTCCTGGTCCAGACAGTAAGTTGATCCAATATACTTGGTGCTGTATTTTGAGGTATGTGTGTGCATACATATGCATGTGCATATATGTGTGTGTGTGTGTGTGTGTGTGTGTATGTGTGTGTGTGTGACAAAGGACAATGATGAGAGAGAGAGAGGGAGAGAGGGAGAGGGAGAGGGAGAGAGGAAGAGGGAGAGAGGGAGAGAGGGAGAGGGAGAGAGGGAGAGAGGGAAAGGGGGAGAGAGAGAGAGAGAGAGAGAGAGAGAGAGAGAGAGAGAGAGAGAGAGAGAGAGAGAGAGATTGTGTCTCTGTGTGTGCCTGGCAGCTGCCTTATCCTGTTCATCTGCATCTCTGAATTCCCAAAAGTGAGAAAGCAGAGGGTGCTCCAGCCCCCACAGGAGTGAGGGGCCGGGGGTCAGCACACTTGTTGGAGATAGCTGGTTTAATTGGCAGAAATAGCTCCAGTGCCTTCTAGCAAGAAAGACGAGAAAACACAACCACAAGCTCACACACGGCTTCTATGTTTGGATGGAGCCTGAAATTCTTAAATTATTTATAAACCAGCAAGTAGATATGACAAGGCTTTCACAACTACTGTTTTGAAAACTATAAGACCTTGAATTTTTTTTTTTTTTTCTGCTGCGGTTACTGCAACTTCTCAGGTTTAAGAGAACGCCCAATGTCACCCTGCAGAGCAAGGGTCAGCTCTCATGTTGGACTCTTTCCTCTCCTGGCTCAAGATCTTTTCCTTCCTACCAAGGTGTGGCACTTGACATGATACATTTTTCCCTTTTCAGCTCAGGCCTGTGCTTTCTGGCAGGCCTGTTCTTAGACCCTTGGGTAATCCTTGGAGAAGTACTGGAATGTGTCACTCTCCTCGTGCATCCAGGACTTTGGCTCCCAGAGCTGCTGCTGGGTTGTCTCTTACCTCTCCTAAGTAAAGGTGACCCCCCAAGGATAGTCCTGGGAAGGGGCTGTTTATTTCTGGTTCAAAACATACTCCTGTGCTAAGGCACCCAGGTGAAATCATAGCCACCATCCTTCTCCTTTTTTCTGGAGTCTTTTGCATGACAAAGTCTTGCTTTGAAGACCTGAGGGCTCAACCTCTGTTCTCATTTAGCCTCACAGAGATCCTCCTGATACTTACTCTTTCTTGAAGACAAGAATATTAAAAGTGCCACCTACTATTTTGGAGTGCTGGCACACAGCTAGTTTTTTTTTTGCTTCTTCATCTAAGCTCCACAATAACTTTGAGTTCTTAGTCCTAAAATCCTGACTTCACAGATGAGTAATTTCAAACTTAACAAAAATTGAAGTAATTTCTTACTCATAAATTATCTCATTGTATCTCAGACATCGTTTTACAGATTAAGATTACAGTCGATCCCCATTTTCAGAATCTCCATCACCAGATCTTTTTAGAGAAGCTAGGTGATTTACCCCCAGACCCACAGCAAGAAAGCCATGAAGCTACTTTTAGTAGTTGCTTTGAACAAATGGATCATTCCAATGCCTACATTCTTTCCACTTCCCCCTGCTATCAAAAAAAAAGTTGTTATCTCTTCCGCCAAATAGTCAAGGCTAATGAAAATGCACCCTGCCAAGTCCTCTTTTCTCAGGCCAGCTCTGGGCTGTCCCAAACCCTCTGTCACCTCCCTGTAACCCTGGCCTCCAATGGTATCTTTCGGAAACAGCTTAGGAAACAACCACTTCCCTGTCTACCATTTCTCTTCACTTTCTCTTCACATCATGTGTGAAGTTGTAAAATGACATTTCCTTCCCTCAATTTCTCCCAAGGGCAGACAACGTATGACTCAGGAGTCCCACCCCAGTTCTAGCACGGGGTCTGTCAGCTATGCAAACGGCTCGCTCTTTCTCTTTGTGCACCAGTGAGGCCTCATCACTCCTGCCGCACTCGAGATTGGCTCTGCCACACGTCCCCTGCCGCTCCTCCCCTGCGCCCTTGGCTTCTCTCCCAAGCTCACATGGCTTCTTGAGTGTCATTTGTCTTGATCAAGTTTTTCTGGGTCCAAAATAAATCATAGATTGAAGACACCTCATGGTGTCATCCATACTTGAGTCTAGGCCTGGCTCGGTAGATGGATTCACACACACTCAAGTCTGGGTTGTGGTTCAGGGAAACCCTGTTATTGGAATAACCTGATAGGGGAAGATTTTGTCTAAGTGCAACCAAAAGGGAGATCATTTTGTATGGCATCACATAAGGAAATAGCCTAAGCAATTTTTTTTTCCAGGACTATTTTGTAGTTTTAACTAACAAAAGAAAACCAACTCAGATCTGAGATGAGGATAACCCCGTTCCATTTAGGAATGAGCCCTCTAATAAAAGCCTTTCTCTGAGATTTAATTGTAGCTTAGCCTGATCATTTTGAGCACTAAAAATAAACAGATTATGCAGCGCTGCAGAGCTAGGTTTTTAAGGGGGGGAAAAATCAACTCTCTTCATCCTTCTCTCTCCACTTTCCTTTTCATTTTCTTTTTTTAATTTTCAGTTTATACAAAAAAATGAGGCTTGCGAAAGCATAACAAATTATTGGCTTTAGGCTGCACAATGTATTCTACAGACACACACACACACACACACATACACACACACACACACACCTTTCCTTTTGTGTTGCTCTACCCTGGCTGAAGCACAAATCCAGTGTTTTTCACAGAACTTGTGCTATTTTTAGACTGAATTGTAGGAAGCCTGCGGCATTAATAAATGGACGCGAAGCCCAGAACCAAGCGCACGGTAATATGCCAGCGCATAAGCAAGCCTGGCCTTTAGCCAGTGAACTGTGGTTTGATGTTGCTGCAGCGAAAGTAAAAACACCGCTTACAAAGGAATGATTAATAAGCTGACAAACTTCCAGGCATTTATTTCCTATTCTTTAGTGCCAGCTATATTAATACTAACATATTTCCAACTTTATTAGTAAAGTCTCAAAGCCTAGGGAACTTAGGTGGGTTCATAGAGAGCTCCCTAAATAAATTATTTGGAGAGATGCATGTTTGACAAACGCTGTGTTTCCCCCATCACCCTGACAGGCCGTGCTGTTTATTTGTCCCCATGACACCTCACAATGAACCATACCCCCAACGGTTTCCCCAGCCCAGCACTGTAGGAATCTTCTTCTCTGTGGTGTCAGCATGTTGTGGTGCCAGATCTGAGGGCTGTTCCTGTGACCTCTTGGGTCCTGGGGAATGGTGTCTGGTCCCAAGGTAGACTACTCTGTTGGTGTGCCATCCTGGCACTCCTTGATGACTCCCCTTGACCAGGGAGAGAGCAGCAGGTTGCAATCCACTCTGCATAAACCCCCGGTCTTGCTCAGCCAGGAAGATGGAGCGTCAAGAGTCAGGGGTTAAGATCAGGGTAGCCCACTTGGTCCAGTGTGCCAAGGATGACCCCATAATTTAAACCTGAAGTCCTCTGCTCCAGGAAGCCCCTCAGAGTCATTCATTAAAAGCTGCCTCTCTTAGGTGTAGTCCACTGGCCTGAACATGAAGGAGTCTGAGTTTTGGAATTAGACACTGGCGTAAATCCCAGGAGGGCTCTATGGGCTGTGTATCTCTCCTCAAGTCACGGTGTTACCCAGCTGTTGTGATGCCAGGTCTGAGAGTTTCTGAAATAAGATAATTTGTGCCTGAAAACATGGAAATGGTCAGAGGTAGCTCCTGGATCTGAAAGAAAAGACAAAATCACATGACTGAGATCACTGCATTAACAGGAAATAGACTGCAGAGGCCTGGTCACTGGCCTCCAGGTAGGACAGCAAGGGGCGTCCGAGATGGGACCTGGAAAACGATGAGAAAACAGTGACGCAGGAAGAATAAGTCACAATGTTCGGAGGACAGTGGTTGAGTACAGTTCACAGCAACATGGTTCCTGTTTTATGAGGAACTCAGATATGACACATGTTTAAAGAGGGTAATGCTGGTCCCCTTGATTTGATCATGACACATGGAGCAGACACACCAAGGCATGCTGGGTCCTGAATATGAATAACTAGCATCTTTCAACTTCATAAAGAATAAAAAACAGAAGGCAATGGGAAGGGTGACATAGGCTGGCGTTCCCAGATCACGCCCTTCATGGTGTGCCCATCTGCTCGACTCTGAGTGTGCTTTCAGGTCTTCATCAGCCTGACCTGTTCCCAAGAAAGAAAATTCGGCAGAGGCCAACACTTTTCCCAGCCCCTGAAGGTCACCAGTTGCTCTATGTGAGGGATATCACCCTAGTTGAACAGAAGAGTGCTTATAAAATGGGGTGCCCTCCCACCCAGTTCCATGTTGGGGTTACTTCAAAACAATTCCTGCACAGTTGCAATTTATAATTAAATGTATTCAAAGGGAGCCCAGATTAATGCCTCTTGGCCAGAGTGTATTTAATGGTCATGGGCCAGCGCAGGCTTGCGAAAGTAAAAATCTCCCTGCCAGCAAAGCTTTTAAGTATTGATATTTCCTACATTAATAATACTTTAAACCACATTCATAATAATATAATTAGCAACCCAATTCATATTATCCAGCTTGTGAGAACCTGCATTATTAATTACACTGGCATAGTCTTCGTATGAGGCATTGGGCCATAATTTTGACTTTCAAGGTAAGTGATCATAAACCTGGGGGTGGGGAGCCAGACAGAGAGGGATGCATGGCACATGGCTCCCGTCTCCCTGGTGACCACTAAACAATGAGGGTGGATCTGTCCAGGGCACCATCAGGTTGAAATGACACCTGTTTCACAGTCCAAGCTTGTATAAATTTGGCTGTAATTCCAAATTTTTTTGTGTGACAAAATATGATCCATGTGCTCAGAGTGCTTGTTCTACCTCAGTCTTCAGCTCATAAGCCCCAGGGCACTGGGATGCTTTTAGGTTACTAGAGAAAATTCCTTAGTGAAGATCGTAGAAAGCTGACACTGATGTGGAACTTTCTCTTTGACCTCCGTTTTCTCCTGATATTCTGGTCTGGCTTTTCAGGACTGGGATAAGGGATAGGTGTGCCTTGGCAACAGTGATTTTGCTAAAGGTCTCTGCAAGGCTTGGGCCATGAGAGAAGAACACTAAATACAGAGCTGTGCTCAAGAGTGTTCCTCAAGCAGCTTAACAGGAGGCTAACATTTGTACACGAAGAAATGAATAAGCTCTCATTCCCAAGCTAGAAGAACTCAAAGCCTTGTGCCAAAGATAAACAAGTAAAATTTGATATTGTAATTCAACATGAAAAATGAAAACACTAGTAAGGTCTATGCAGCAGTCATAAAGGGCCTAGTCTGTCGTGTGTTGTCCCTACATGACAACACCTAGGTGCAGTGATGATGTGGCTGTGTTCTGTGGCTTCCCACGCTGGCCAGCATGGAGGGAAACACTTTGGCCAGGGTCCTCCTCACTGAGCCAGGCCATGATCATGGGCCCCCACAGCTTAGCCTCCAGGGCCCGTCCCTACCCTTGATCACTCAGAGCCTGTGTGGCAGGGATTCTTTGGCCCAAAGAAGAGATTTATTCCCTTTTTCTGGGTGGAAGTTGGAAAAGAGCCATTGAAAAAGGAGGTCCTTTGAGCCAGGTTTTAAATATGGAAAGTAATTTTGTGGGCTGAAAGAAAAGACCTTTGTGAGTAGCTGCATAGAAGATCGCAGTGGCCTAGTACATTGGGGATGTTTGCTATTTCTGAGGGAGAGACTAACAGGAAAGGAAGCCCAGGACCTGGCGAGTGTATATTTTAGTATTTCTTGTAGCATATTTACAGATATTAACAAATGTTAGGCAAAATAATACAAGAGATCCAAGGTTGAAGAAGTTTGGACTACTTTATCAAGTGCTTTAAAACTTCCCTTACTGCAGAATTTCCCAGTGCTGTCTGTAAAGTCTCAAGAGAAGGACATAGGATTTCTCTAATTTGCAGTGAATTCTTTCTCTTTTTGTCTTTTTTTTCCCCCTGCCTTATAAATAAAAATTTCCATTTGTGTAGATCAATTACTTGTCATTTTCAAGGATTCAACTTGAAATTTTATCATTTAGCTCTTTGATCATGGAATTCTTGTTTGGGAAAGGTTGTGAAATGTGAATATAAGTATTTCTTCCAACCAGGACATACTGCCTTGCAGGGAAGAACTGTGTGTGGTACTTTTCTTGGTGCTTCCTCCCTACCTCTTTTCCATTTGAAATTAGCCACTGTTTAATAAAAATTTTAAAAATCCAATAAAATGTAAAGAGCTGTGCTACAGAAAACCACGCTAAGACATGCAATGCAGGAGGCAAGGAAGGCCTATGTATGACAGCTGGGTATTTCCAAGACATCTCTGTCTGACCCGAGGGTACAACGTGAGAAGGGCAGAGGGCTGTGTGCTCAACAGCTCTTAGTTGTCCAGCCTGGGTCCAGATGTCTGCCACAGCAGAGCACTCAACATATCTTGGAGGCCAGACTTATACGCTGTGCCAAGGAGTATGCCTGCATAACCATCATGATTCCATCAATTCTGGCACGCACTGAGCTCCATGCTAGTTTCGACTCTCTCCCAAGTGACAAGGGACTGTCGTCTTTTGATATGTTTTAAAAAAGCAAGACTTTCTCTACCCACATTAGGTTTGGGCACCTGGTTGCTGTGTTGAATAAGGGGAGGGTAGAAGTGAATTTTGGTTCTAAAAAGAAAATCCTTTGGATGACAAGGGGAGAGAGGCCACCACAGAATTTGGCAGGTAGGAGGTCACAATGCAACATAAGGGGCCAGATGGCACTTTGGGGAAGGAGGGGCAGATCCTAAATGTGGCCTGGCTTCCCATAGTTGCCATGGCATCATGCTCTCAGGCTCCCCCAAATGGCCTGAGTTGCCTGATCAGTTCTAAGGTCCTAAAGCACAAGAGACTTCAAGCTCTCCTTACATGCATTCATTCAATGAATAAGTTTGAGTGTTTACATCCTATCTTCTAGTTTCTGTGCTAGATGTCACAGGCAAGGCGGACACAGCCCAGCTCCATGATGTGAAGGTGGTGGAGGGAAAAGAAAGAACTGTAGCACACACCACAAAAGGGTATCCAGTCCAGCCCTGGAAGAAGGACTATGATGCCGAAGGCTTCTGGGTGAAAAAAAAAATAGTATAGCTGAGATTAGAAGATGTAGTTAGATATTCCAGCAAATGCTGGTAAGTAATAATAAATAGTAGCAAAGCTGGCTGAGTGATTTTATTATCATCTGGATGCTTTCATGTATAGCTCTTTTCTAGAGTAGGTTTTGTTATTATTGCTAGATGGAAAATGTCCCTCAAGGTCTCCAGTCTTCTGAGACGAGGTTTTAGGATTAACCCACAGATGAGTGCATAGTGACATGTGGTGGCAGCTGAAAAAGTAGTTCACTGGGGGAGAGACTTGGAAGGATTCTCCCTGGTGGCCACGTCCTTTCTACCTCCCAGCTGCCGTGAGGTGGGTAGCTTTCCTGTCACACCCTTCTGCTGTGTAGCCAGCTGATCACGGACAGAAACCTCTAGCACTGTGAGCTCAATCAACCCCTCCTTCTTCAGGTGTGAGAGGTATTTTGTTGCAGTGACAGGAAGCTGACAGATACACCACCCCGTGCAGATAAGCATCCATGATTATTAGAATGTGCAAGCGTTTTCTGCTAGTGGGAAAAGGTCCCTGGGGACAGGATCTTGAGCATGGGCACTGAAAGGCCATTTGCAAATACAAATGGAGTAGAACAGAATGAAACCCAAATCCTAAGTGCTTGAAGAAAGTGGGGAGCAGTTTCAGGCCATGGAGGGTGATGGAAAGCCACTAGTGGGTGGCTGCACTGTTCCCCAACACTATCTTTGTTTCTTGTGTAGGACACTAGGAGAAAGAACAGCCAAGATGGGGAAGGCCAAAGATATTTTGCTTGTGTTTCTCCCCCTCCGATTGACAGAGCAAGAAAACTATAAGACAGGTGGAAAAAAAAGAAAAGAAAGGGATAAAGATATGACTTAGTTTTCACTAAGTAGCAAATCGCCTCCCTTGTATGTCTAGAAGGAAATGGATAGGCTCCCTTGGTTGGTTTCATTCAGTGTAAAGGCCTAGGTATAGATGTACTTCCTGAGAAACAACAGACATCAGCCCCTTCTGTTGCTGTGGGATGTTACCATGGCAACCGGGCTGCTGTGGGAAAACAAGTGGCTGGGCAGTGAGTTCTTGCCTGCTGTGCTTCAGGGCATAGGCATCTGAGGAACATGGCTTCCCGGGTGTAGCTGGAAGCTGAGCCTGGCTAGAGGATCCCAGCAACACAGGCTTCAGGAGTCACGTAATCCAGAAGAGACAGCGGAGAATGGCCACAAAGGGATGGCTGGGCCGCAGGAGGCCTTCTGGAACCTTGGGTGACAGGTCAGGGGTCAAAGCTGCCCACTGCTAACCTCATCCCTGCTTGTCGCTGGTGTGGCCACAGGCCAGCTACCCATTCTCTCGGTTTAGCATGAAGCCAGCCTCAGAGCTCTTCCGTAAGGAAACAAGGTGATGCGGACACAGCGCCGTGTCATCTGGGGCGCTGGCATGTGGCAGGGACTCTGGCACCAGTCATAACCTTGCTTGCTTTATTGTTTTTTCTGCATTCATCTTCATACATTGCTTTTTAAAGATTTGTACAAGATTTACATTTTTCCAATTGGCATGAGGGTGTGCGTGGCTGTATGTCACATTGTATGTCGCATTTTGTTTGGGAAAGAGGGACTTTCCTTCTCTTCATACTTTTCCATGTTGATACAGAAAAGTATTTTAAAAATTTGGGCTCTTAGAACTATCAAACCTTTTTTCTCCCTGAATGAGAAAATAAGAAAACTATGAGACAGTTTAAGAAAAGAAAAAGAAATCATTTAGCTTTCATTAATGGGGAGCAAGTTGCAGATTCCCTTACTTTCTTCTATATAAAGTTATAGATACAGATATGCTTCCTGAGATTAGAAGAAATAATAGGTAGGTGGACCGTATTTGAAATAAAAACATTTTTTTAAAACGAAAAGGAATTTTGAAACCCTTAAGAGCCTGGTAAGTCTCCCAGCCTTCATTTGCTTCCCGAGAGAGCTTAGTGCGTGAATGAGAGCCCAACCAGGCTTGGAAACAGGACCTACCGTGGG
This sequence comes from Capromys pilorides, assembly GCA_004027915.1. Taxonomy (NCBI): domain Eukaryota; kingdom Metazoa; phylum Chordata; class Mammalia; order Rodentia; family Capromyidae; genus Capromys; species Capromys pilorides. The sequence continues at coordinate 11,668 of PVKN010010075.1, forward strand.
GTCTCAGATCAACCTGGGCCTGTCTCTTGCCATGTTATGCAGAATAGAGGCTTTCATAGTCCACCCAGAGCCCTAATTTCTCTCAACAGCCCTAAGTGTCAGCAAAGGGTCCCCTTCCTCCTTTCACAGGCACTGAAATCAGGGTTCAGAAGAACAGCATAACATCCCTGAGGCAGTCAACAGTGGAGCTAGACTACATGGGCTCCTCTGTCCTCCCTCCCTCCAGGCCACTCATTCTAAAGCCCCTATTCAGGCAGGGGCAAGAACAACCTGCTAGGCGTCACAGGAGCTGCCTCTAGGATAAGAGAGCTGGGCAAACTTCTGGGGGCTCTTATTTTATGTCACCCTTTAAGTACTGGGGCCAGTGGGTATTTAGAAGTGAAGAGGTGGCCTGGGTAAGTGTCCTGAAAGTAGCCAGTCTGAGAAACCACCCAGATGCTCGTTTGCCTTAGGTATTGGGACTTCCAACCTCCCACTGCCATGGGAGGCAATTGTAGAGCATAATCCAGCCTGGACCAAAAGCCCAGAAAGGACCAAGGAGCCCTGGCTTGTTTTCTCCTAGAATCAAGGAAGCATGAAGAATGAAGACCGATTTGGTGAGCTGCCTGTGGAGCGCTGCGTATGACCTGCAAAATGAAAGATCCCTGCTCTGCACCCAGGAGCAGCCAGCCCTGCCGCACAGTCTGTTTTCCTTTATATCAGCTGCAAGGAAGACAGGAGAGACTGACAAGGAAAAAAAAAAAAAAAAAAGAAAACCTCATAGTAGTGAGGGCTGAGCCGAAGCTGGGCTGTGCTCTCCTCAGGCTTTGGCAGTCTCTCTCTTCCCTCCTTTCTTTTTGGGCTCATCCATTTTGATGTTTATTTTTACTCATTTACTGAGTACCTGCTAGATGCCGCCTGCAGCAGCTAAGGGATGAGTTTTAGGGTCTATGGGCTTCAACTAGCTGTGTAACCTTAAGCAAAAAACCTCCTTCAGCAGACTTCGTGACTTTCCCAGTTTGCAAAATACCAACCTGTGGGATTAAGTCAGTGAATCACTCACTCGTTTATTTATTTTCTCCTGCATTACCAAACACGTGGCAACCACCTACTGTATGTTGAGCTTCTAAGTCCTATGCTTGCGTTTTTTCTGTTCATTCTTCCTAATAGTCCTGAGTTAGTCACTTTCTTATCCTCGTGCTATAAACAGGGACCTGAGGGTTAAACGTCTCATGCAGAATCACACCAACAAGCCCTTGAGTTGGAATTGGGGCCTAGGCAACCTCAGTCTGAAGCCTGCACTGGAAAGAAAAGCAGAAACCTTGGGATCCTCACAGCCTAACAAGGCAGCAGACATGCTTCAATGAAGAAGCAGGCAAGCACGCTGCACACCAGGGTTAGGTTCCTAGAGAGGCACTCAGATATATTGGAGTTAGGGACCAGAGAAGCTTTGCAGACCAGATGATTTCAACACTTTCTTGGTAAAAGAGTGGAGAACAGGGAAGACGTTGGAGAATAATGTGAAGGACGTGCAAAGACCCAGGAAAAATTAGGCATATTTGAGAAATGATCAAGAGTTCAGTAAGTTTGTAATTTGGGGTACATGGAGGTGAGAGGAGAGGCACAGAGTTAGGACAAGAATGACTATACTTCCCTCTGGTCCCAAATACAGAGCTAGGCAGTCTCAGTCCCCTCTACCTTGGTAACCATGGTGACAAAAGCGGTGAAGATGATAATAGAACAACTTTGCAAACCCCTAGCAGTTTATGAAACACATCCACACACATTAAAATATGTCACTTGATCCTGCAAAATAGATCAAGCAGGGTAACGTTATCTCCGTGCAAAATAGTTTAGCTTCCCATTGCTAACATAAATTTGTGCCAAATTTATTCAGCTACTCCACGAGACCATGGGTAAATAATCATCTGTTCAGAGTCCAGGATTCCACTGTTACATCCCTTATCCAACAGGAAAAAAAAATCTGTCAAATTCAAGAGAAGCCCATCAGTACTGTAGCAAAATTAATATTGACCAAATATTCAGCTGGAAGCAGACCAGAAGAATCCAACACAGAAAAAATAATAATCACAATAGTGAAGGTACGGCAGAAGCTGAATTTCCCAGTCTCCCTTGAAGTCTAGCTGGAGCCATGTGACTACTTCTAGTCAATAGGATAGGAGCTGACATGATGCGTTCCTTCGGGAGGTCGTTGTGGTTTATTTCTCTGACCCTGTAATGTTGGGAATTATATTTTCCAGATGGTACAGCTTCAAGATGGAGAAGCATACCCAACCTGCTCTGGACTTTGAAAAGCAAGGAATGTCTTTCCTGGGCTAGGCCAACTGCAATTATGGGTCATATGTATTTGGGCTACTACAATTGTGAAAATCGTGATACTTCTTTGAGTATTTCTTGCCGTGAGCTCTCTCTCTGCAATTTACCTTTCAGCTTCAATGGACATCTTGGAATTCTCTTACTTTTTTTTTTTTGAGAATTATTTACACTTGTTTCCTAGGAGATCTCACTGATACTTTTAGAATTAACACCACCCCCCAGCAGATGCTCTAATTTTAGTAGTGACATCATTCATTGTCAGATAATTCTCCAAACTGGTTTTGACAACTTTTACACAATTATCTCAAATTAAGAAAATGTAAAATTTACATAGTATTGTCCTAGATGTGTTCAAGAAAGAACCTATGCTTTATGTGAGAGGTTGGGTAGCAACAGAGGAAAAATAGCAATGTTCATGCTACAAATCAGTAGCATGGACACTGATTAACATGATGAGACTTCATCTTCAAAGCAGCACTTATAACATGACAGAGCCTGAGTTCTTGCAGTTATTTGTGGGCATCAAGCTGGTGAAGTCTAGGAAAGCACTATAATCAAGGTTCTCAAATCTCCAGATGGCATTCCAGTGTGTGTCACCTTAGCAAGGCATCATAGGTAAGGGTTATGGAGCAGGGAAGAAAATCTGTGTGGGATTTGTAACTTGTAGCCTTCTGGTGACAACTTCATCCCCCAGCTCCACAAGGAGCCATCAGAATCCAGTGAAAGGGAAGGTTCTGTGTAGGAAAGCTTAAAGTCAACAATATAGAAAGATTGGTAATCTGGCTACTGCACGGGGCATCACTCAGGGCTGACGGGCATGCGCAGAACTGCTGCCCTTAAGAGTGGGCTGGAAATCCAAACTTGTAAACTTTGTCTGAAGAAACCAAGATTCATCCAGGCATGTTTGCCTGGGAGGTTTGTCTGTCCAACTATTTTATGCCTCAGTCTTTTCTGTGTCTTTGAGAACACTCTAACAAGGACCATGGAAGTCTCTTCTGTGTCCTGGTAACCACTGTGTTACATACCAGGTAGCAAATCCATGAGTGGGCCTTTACAATTGCATCCATGGAAGGTAGGGGGAGCTTAACAGGGTTCAGGCCCCAGAAGGCAGCTTTGTTTATTCATTTCCTAGGAAAATAAGGATGATGGTGGATACACTCAACTCTACCACCTGATTGCCATGGGAGCTACCTAGGAGACCTGTGAAGCCCATTTCCAGCTACATCTGGGTGGGCCACGGGGGGTACTATTTGCCCTTCCTTGACCCTTGTCCTTAGGCACCATACCTCATCCTGCTTTTCAGCCACCATAGACTGAGCATCCTTGTTCTACCATGTCCCCCCCCCTTTTTTTTTTTTCTTTTTGAGATAGGGTCTTATTATGTAGTTCAGGCTGGCTTCGAACTCACACTGATCCTCCTGCCTCAGCCTCCCAAGTGCTGGGATTACAGGCATGTACCACCACGCCTAGTGTCCACCATGTCCTTTCTGAAGGATGTTCCCACCATATAGCCATATCTCTTACAACTGTGAGACAAATTTAACCTCTCCTCCCCTAAGTTTTGGGTGTTGGGTCTTGTGTTTCAGTGAATAGGAAGCTGACCGACATGAGGATGGAGCACCTGTTAGGCACCAGGTGGGTGTGCAGACATTTGGCAGGAGGCAATGAGCAAGAGTGTGCAAGGGCCTGCCCGTGTGAGGCTCACACTGCGAAGGGAGAGAGAAAAGGAAAGAGCAGTGCCTTGGCTACTGGTAACTGACACGAAGAAAACTAAACAGGGTTATGTAACAGAAAGGGACTGGGAAGGAGCAGGCTTGGCAAAGTCCTGCGTGAGATGATTTTTGCTAAGGGTCTGTGTGGTGGTGTGGCAAGAGCTTTCTGTGTTTGCCAGAGGGAGGAAAGGGTTTCTTTGCCCCGATGAAGGCTGAGGGACCACAGCACAGTGCGAAGGCAGGGTAGGAGCTGGAAGTCCAAAAGAACATTCTAGCCATTGATTTACCCTTGTTACTAAGTTGTAGGCAGTCCTGAAGGGATAGTTACTCTCCTTTGTCTCAGTTATTATTTCCGGACATTTTTCTTCTAACAATGACTCAGCGCCCAGTCTATTCACACACTGTGCTAAAGTTAGGAGACAGTGATTTACAAAAAATTATCTTTCCTCTTATTAGTCTTATAACTTAGAGGCGAGAGACATTAAATACATATATACATACATACATACATACATACATACATGCATACAGTGGCACTTTGTATTGGGGTTCTGCATTTCCTGATTTAATTAAATGTAGATTCAACCAACCACAGTTCAAAAATATTTGAAAAAAAAATTTCCCCCAACTGAACATGCACAGTAATTTCCCCCTACTCAGGTTCCCTAGGTATTATAAGTAAGACAGAGGTGATTGAAAATACACAGGAGGACGTGGATAGGTTATATGAAAATTTATTTTATATAAGGGATCTAAATCATCTCCGTTTTGATATATCCAGGGATCCTGGAACCAATGGCCCTGGATACTGAGGGAGGGCTATGTTAGGTTAAGAAATGTTGAGTTTTGTGGAGGAAAAATAAAGTGCCATAACAGACCGCCATGCCCACATGTACGTGCGTGCCGGTTATTTCTTCTTGGAAATCTCCAGTAGGATAACTGAGGAAAAGTCTGGCTAGGAGAGGTTTCTGTGAATACTGAGGGAGAAAACAGTTAAATTGTAGAGACTACGAATGGAAAGGCCGGTGGCCAGGAGCGTGCTGGGTGTACCTGGAAAAGCAGGGGCTGGCGACTGTGAAGGAGAGACAGCGGTGGGAGGGATCTGCGGGACCCGGGTTACAAGGCAAAGATGAAAGATATGACCCTGGGGAGGGGCGTGGAGAGTGGGTGCTGAGTGAGGCGGCCACTGAGTGCAAATCTGAGGCAGTGACTCTGGCAGCCAGAGCTGGAGGAAGCCAAGCCGGCGAGCTGCTGGCCTGGCAGGGGCTGGATATGCAGGGCTCATGGGTCCAGGACAGATGGCAGATGATCCACTGGGCTTTCCCAGTAGGAGGCCGGTGCTCAGACACCAAAAGAGGGTCAGAGTAAACCCTGGGATATCGGTCCGAGGTGCGCACGCGAGGCCAGCTGGGGACAGCTGAGGGTGAGGGAGACGGCTCAACGCTGAGCGAAGTGGACGTGCCGGGCGTCAGACTTCCGCGTGGACGGGCTGCGTGAGCAGCTGGCTAGATGGGCACCACCTCGCAGGAGGCCCTGAGCTGGGAACGTAACCCAAGGCCTTGGCCTTGCAGGGCCAGGTGGAGAGGCATGGAGTGAAATGAGATCTCCTAGGAAACAAGTGTGAAAAGAGACAGGAAATCTTTGCACTGAATGTTGGGGTAAGAGATGAAGAGCAGGGAAGAGGAGGAATATCTGCTCAGCGAGGTTTAAAGCTCGGAGAACACAGTGAAGAAGCTGTAACAAAGAACACGACTGCCTAATTTTATCGTCTTTCCTTCCTCCCTCCCTCTCTTCCCTCTTTCCTCCCTTCCCTCTCTCCCTTCGTTCTTCCCTCCTCTCCTTGAGTCTTCTACAGATGCAGAAATGATACTCTTGGTGCTCCTGATAGGAGCAAGATTCCCTGATTTCCGCCAGATATTCTGCAACGCATGCGCAGACCTAGCAGGAAAAAAAAGATAATTGCGTCGAACTACAAAATGCATCTCTTGCACTCTGTTATGATATTATCAGCACGGCTTGTACTTTTCCTCCAACTTTCACCCGTGGGGAATTGCAACGGCATTCCAAGCAGAGACTCAGAATCATCAAAATGTGTACACGATCAGCATAAAAGTCTTATTCTGGATGAGTCCACTTCAATTATGTATGTAATTCAGCTGAGAGCTCCCCAAAGAGTGGTTATTCTGTATTCACCAGCAAAAGTATTTCCGATACTCTCCAGGGGACAATGATTTGCCAAAATTTCACGCAACTTTTTATCTAAATGCAGAAGAACTTGAAGGTTATTAACTCCATGCTTCTGACAGACCTTGCAGTTGCTAGTAAAGCAGCCACTGAGAAGAAAAACTGCCCCGCTGCCTAAGTCCCCAAACCCAGCCATGGCGCCACAGGAATGCAGTGACAAATGACGCTTTTCACCTTTCCAACATGCCCCAGCTCGGATTACAGATTTAGATGGATAACATGACTGCTAGAGTTAGGCCCGCAGCTCTTGATTGCCCCTGGCACCCGCCGCATGCAATTCGGGTGAAATGTCCAAGCATCAAATGACATAATTGCACATGGTCAGTGGGACTCTGCAAGTAGATTTAGAAAACTTCACTCATCACCTCATGAGAGGTAAATGCTCACGAAGCCATGCGTCTCATTTTTCCTCATTAAGACTTAATTGAAATGAACTCTGGAACCGTAAGGAAAGTTACATTCTTATTTTCCATGAACAGATACAAAGAAGGCGATTTTTAAAGCTTTGGACCCGCCTTAGGATCGGCATGCCGCATGGTTGTCTCACAATTGATATTGGTGCAAGCGCACTAGTGGTGAAATTCCACAACCAGAAGAAAGATCATTTTATCTTAAACTGCAGCTGAATTTTGACACAAAACACAAAACAAGTTTCTATGTTTGAAGGCACAATTAAAATAGCTTGTGGATAAATTCTAAAATGGGAATTGGCCCCCTACCATGTAAAACTAATTTAAAGGAAATGGAAAGTCAAAATATTGTCATGTAAAATAATAATAGACAAAGTGATTCTTTTATCCGCCACTTCAATATACTGTTTGGGAGAGAATTAATGTGAAATACACTCTTATGTATGCATCAGAGGCTCTGGGAATGGAACAGTGCAAGTGCCCTCAGTTGGAGTTTTTGAGGCTGCGACTGTACATGATGCCGCTTAACAGCTTGCAAGGGAGAGGACTGGCCACCAGGGATGCCAGTGCTGTGCTGTTCCGTTTTGCTATCACTACAGCCCAGATGGGAAAAAAAATGTACTTGCCAAGGTCACCCCAAACCTCCACACTGTGAGTGTTCTGCACTCTCTGGGTACTGACATTGTTTTCCACACTGGTCTTTCTTCTTCCTAGAATTTCAAAGTCTCTGTCCTGGTCCCCAACCTTCTCTTGGGTCTCCTCTCTGGTTTCTTCCTTGTCTGCTGCCCAGCCTTGAATCTTCCTCATGATTCTTCTCTAGGACCATTTGTGTCTTTACTTGAGACCAGATTGGCACAAGCTTGTCCACTACAGTGGGTTAAAGAATGTCCTCGCCAGTGACATATCCAACTCCTAACTGCCAGAATCTATAAATGCAAAGTATTTGAAAATCTGGCCCTTTCAGGCATGAGTCAGGTCAAGATCACAAGGTTACATCGACTGAATTCAGAACGGACCTAAAATCTATGACAGATGTTCTAACGAGGAGAGAGGTCAGACAGACAGAGGTAAGGTGAAGCTGGAGACAGGGATGCGAGTTGAGCTGCCCCAGTCTGGGGCCACCAGAAACTGGAAGAAACAAGGAGATATGGCTTCCTAGACCTCTCCAGGGAAGCTGGTTATGCTGCCATGGTCATGTAGGACTTTCAGCTTCCAGATATCAAGAGAATAATTTCCCACTACTTCAGTCTACCAATATGTGACAGTTTATTACAGCAAACGGGGAGATAGATGTACCCACCCCAAAGAGACCTCAGTGCCTGTTTTATCCTAGTGACTCCCAATTCTATAGCTCCAGTGCAGACCCATCTCCTGAGTTTTGGACCTTTGGCGCCATGATACAGATGGCTTACAACACTTGCTTCTCAAGATGCACATCTAAGCTAGGGTTCCTGCTTAGCTGGAGACTAGAGATGCAGATTCCCATTGAAGAGTGTCTTCTAGGGTTCGACTAAATGCTAAATACAGAGCAGCAGCAAGGCTAAGGGGCTAAGACCTGGGCCAGATGCTTGGGCTGCAATGCCCTATGGGCACCTACTCATTGTTCAGCATCAGCTGAGTTTCCTCTCAGTACCTCTGTTTTCTCCTATGGGCTGACAACTGTTCTTAGTGTCAATGGGAATTCTAGAAAGGAACTTGATCACTCTTTTTAAAGGGTTTAGAACACTCCACACATATTTTTAGTGTTACACATTGCTATCCTCAGTGTGATAAACCTTTTGGAGGTTCTTAGGACCATTACCTAATTCATCCTGTGCATGATTTTGATCATGCCACATTCCCTATGTTTTCTGCTTGCAGTCACTTCATTGTTTAACCTTTAAGTCCTTGATTTCCATTCAGCTATGTTATAACTCTCCATTTTTATTTCTTCTTTTGGGTTCTTATACTAGGGAGACTTTATGATATTTACACATATAGGTCTGCTTCCATTTGCTTCTTAAGCCCTACATTCATTCTATGAGCAAATTCTGTTGGTTGAGCCTCTAAAACAGATCCAGAAGTACTGTTTCAGCCGAAGTCACTCTGGCCCAAGTGCTGTCATCTTTGGTCCAGATTTTCATGACAGTGCCCTGACTTGTCTTCATTTCTCCTTCTTTCTACCTTGTCTGTTCTCAATGCAGCAGCCAGAGTCCTCTTACTCACAATAGGCCACATCACCTCTGTCTTTTTTGCCAAGACCTACAGTGTCACCAGAGTCAGACCCCAAGTATTCTTAGCAGTGGAGAGTGCCCTCCACCCTCTGCCCCTGGACAGGATTAGAACAGTTCCTCATGTTGTATATTCAGATCAGAAGGAGGGGGATGGTGGGCTCTTGCTCACGTGGCAATTTGCTCTACAGAAGTCACAATTTTATTCTGAAGCGCAAATAAAGAGGGAAAGGAAAACTACATGTAAAGACAGAAGGGCTGAAGTCAACTGCAAATACCAATGACGTGTGATCTGACCAGAAGCATGGATGTCAGCAATGGCAGGCAGACTCTCAGACCTTGCACATCCCACACACACAGGATTGTGAGGCCAGATGAAGAGTTTCTTGAGCAATGTGGTGGCCTTGCACATGTGCCACCAATTTGATTCCTTCATTACCTATGTTTGTGTACCTATTCATGTAGGTTAGAGAAGCTCCCCCAGCCTCGTCCTTCTTGTCTGCATGATAGGAAAATAGTATCTTCTTTAGATGACCATGCTCTTATCTCTACTTATCATGAATTCTTTAGGAAGTCTTCTTAGGCTTCTTCTAATAGAGTGATCTTCCTTTCTTGCTATTTTTCTTCTCCTTTCCTGATAAATCAGTAAAGGATAAGCATCCCATCTTAGGTGTTCATATGTCTGCTGTCAGCTGAATATCATGAATGTTCACGTAGTAATAAACAAGACTTAGTCATTGTATTCTCAGAACCTAAACTGGTTCTATTTATTGAAAGAATAAGTAGATAAGCTAGCAGGAGCAAATAGTGGATATATTCTATAAATGAAAGCCATGATGTATGTTTCTAAGAGTTTTTCCTTTGTTATATTCATAAATTATATTAGGGTACCAGAAGAAAAGGAAGACTATATAAGGAAAGAAAGAAAACAAAGGAAAACTTTTTTTTTTTTTTTGTACTTTAGGGAAGGATCTACAGGGTGTTCAGGGTCTCACTATTAGATCAGACTCATATGATCCACCTGTTTTTAGCCTACCAAGAGCTGGAGTTATAGGCATGTGCCACCATGCCCATTCTCAATTGCCGTCTCAGCATGCCCTGGGGATGGGGCCAGCACATCAGGCCTGGGGATTGAACCCCCTGAGTCCCCAGCCCCTGCGTCTGTTTGTAGGCACTTTAATCCACTGAGTTATTTGGCATAAAAAACATTTCAAATAAGTAAGATCGGTCAAATTCTACTACCAGTTTTAATAAAGGTGGAGTGATGGAACTATTGTACATTTTTGGTACTATTATAAATGGTACAAGTCTTTAGGAAAGCAAACTTTCAAGTGCATGTTTTTTCCCCCAATGATTCTGTTCCAGAGTAAGTGCCATTTAGAAATTTTGTACACAGAGAGAAGTAAATTTATACAATAACATTTAAAGTAGTGCAGTTTGTAATAGCAAGAAAGTCGAAACCTACCTAAATATTCAGTGGGAAGACAAAGGTGTGTACCTATAGCACGTCTTTTTATTGAGATTAAAATGTATAAATGAAACCACGTGGATTTATGTTAACAAATCTCGAAGTTACACTGTTAAAATATGAAGTTGCCGAAGTATCTGTGCTGTATCACACGTCATTTATATTGTTTAAAGCAGAAAATAAAGCCATGTACCATTTTCACATACACATACATAAGCAAATATCAAATACCGAGTGATGGCTTACATCACATCCAGGATAGTTGCTACTGTGGGGGATGGGAAGAGTGGAATGGCACTGGGGAAGCTGCTGTCAAGTCCTGGTGTGATGTCTCATGGGTGCAAAGGCACAGAGAAAGGTCTTTAAAAGTTATGTGGCAGACACGTGATTATCTACTGTATTCATCTCACAATATTTTATGAAATATTTTAAGTGAGTTAAGAAAAAAATACAGGAACTCTGGTTTACTTCATGTCAGGTAACTCTTTGAAAGGCACTTGTATGTGAATCAGTCTTCCTGAGCTACTTAGAATCACAAACTCCACTGCACAGGCCCCCAAATGGACCTGCTCCACAAAAAAAATCTTCTGCATAGGTTTCTTTTCATATCTCTTATTTTTACAATGGAAATACTTGGGGTCATAGTACACTAGTGTTTCTAGGAGACGTTGCAAAGCATCTGACTTGCATATACCTACTGTTCAGTTTTTAGGGAACTGTCTTCTTTCTTTCCTGTTTTATAAGTCTTACGTCATGGATTATTTGAATGATTCATTCATTCATCTAACTCACATTTGCTGAGCCTCTAATATTCCTAGTCCCTCTTCCAGAAACAGAGGTCGACTGTGGAAAATGAGGTGTTCCATTGACATGGTCTTTATCTTTCTATTACATATTATAGTTTTTTGGCTTCATTTCTTTTGATTGTTGTTGATGTACATAGCTAAGGCTAAATAAACAAATATTAGTTATATATATATATATATATATATATATATATATATAT
>PVKN010010076.1:0-23036 GCA_004027915.1 Capromys pilorides
CCGCCGCACTTTTTCCCTGGTTGAAGATGACTCACGTCCAGTGATTCCGTTTCCTGCTTAGTTGGAAAAAAAGACAAGCTTTTACCACACCGCGTCGCAAACTGTTTCCTGCTCATTGAAACAAAACACCATGTGCTCTCTGTAAATAGTGCTGACCCGGACTCACGGCTTTCATTGCAAAATCCCACACCTCGTGCAGCTCGACAGTTTGGGTCTCTGTCTGCTGTGGCAATGCCCTGTGTCCTTCAGATTGTGTGACAGGCACAAAGTTGACAGCAAATCCACGTCTAGGACCCCCTGGGTGAGACAAGCAGCATGGGTTCTGGGCAGGAACCTTGTTCTCCAATTTTATTTTTCTATAAAATAATAACTAGACGAGATGATGGCTGCGTGGATCCTAACCATCAATACAGTAGGAGATGGGGCTATTGCTGAGTGGCATAGTGCGTGCCTGGCAAGCACAAGGTCCTGAGCTAGATTACCCATATCCACAAGAACAATATGATAATCTGTCTTCAGTTTGGCTACCCAAAGTGGGCAGAGCTGTTCACTGCTAAAATTAAAAACTGGAGCTTGAGGACACTTTGGGGAAAATGAATACAGCCTGGGACCATAATGCTAGGGGGCATGAGTCAGACACACACACTTAATACGAACAGCTTCCCTTCCATAAGAAACTGGGCATAGAAATAAACTAAGCAGCAAAACAAAAGACAGATAACAGGAAATAGGGAGATAGTTTTTTGGTTTCTTCTTTTGTTTTTTTGCTTTTTTGAGACAGGGTCTCACTATGCAGTTCAGGCTAGTCATGGGTTCATTTTGTAGCCCAGGCTGATCTTGAATGCTTGGTAATCCTCCTGCCTCAGCCTCCCGATGTTGGGATTACAGGTGTGTACCTGTAATCCAGACCTGGATAGATCTTTTATCAAAAGGAAAGGGAACCAAGGGATGGAGGGAAAGGGACAGAGGTATAAGAAAAATTAAGCTGCGTTGTGGGCACAGCCACCTCCCCTGAGGAACATAATCATCATGTGCTGCCCAGGGGGATTAATAAAAATGAACACTGAAAAATAAAAAAATGCCAACTGTCACTCTCAGTTAAACAAGGCAACTAACTCTCTACTAATACTTCCCTAACAGGAGAGTCAAAGGACATTTGGTACAGGGTCCTGCTACACAGCTCGGGGGCATAATAGTCCTCCTGTCTTGGCCTCCCCAGCACTGAGATTACAGGTGTGCACCACCACACCTGGTTTCCATGGCCAGCACAGTGAGGGGCCGGTATGGCATGAGGTAACCACCAATCAAAGTTGGGTCCTTGCGTTTGCCAGGCAGGTGCTTATGCCATTGAGCTAGCTCCCCAGCCCACCAAAGGGAATTTTAAAATAGTTTTTTTTTTTTTAATTCAGCTATTGGAAGAAGAGAACAGAGCTAACAGGCTCTGGCAATGTCGTGGCTGCCGGGAAACTTATATCTAGGAGCAGAATGGAGGAAGCTGGGAAGAGCAAGAGGGAGGGAGGCAGTGGACGCCAGGACACAAGGCTGGGGTGGGACAGCAGATGTGACTGGTGGGTGGGTGCAGGGACCGGTGTGGCTTATTCCCTCAGGAGACCCAGCGCTGCGTCCATCCACAGAGCACAAGGTGAAGGGCAGAGGGGAGCTTGTGCTCCTCGGGGTGGGGAGCCAATGACACTCAGCTTGGCACCAGGACCCTGGCATCCCTCCCTGTGCGGGAGCTGGAGGGTAGGACACTCCCTTGGGAGGGAGCTGGCTGACCAGAGCAAGTGAAGAGCCCGCAGACCTTTCCATGTGGTGGCCCCACAAGAAAAGAACCAGGTGGCCACATGGAGAGGCTGGATCACTGCCCTCCAGGACCCAGAGTCCAAATGGACTGGCTGGCACTGAAAAAAAGAAAAATGAGCAGGGCTGGCAAGATAGCTCAGTGGACTAAGCGCCTGCCAGGCAAGCACAGGGATGGGGGCTTGATCCCAGCACAGTATGTAGAGCCAGTCCCAACCCTGGGCGAGTCCAGGGCCTGGTGGTGCGTGACCGTAATCCTGGGCTGGGGAGGCTGAAAACAGGAGAATCACTAAGGGTCCAAGTTGTATAGTGAGATCCTGTACCAACTACATTTTTTAAAAAGCCAGGAACTATCAGCATAAGCATGTTTTTAGAAATGTGGAAACTATTACTGAAAGGCCCAGTTGGAGGGGTGGTTTGGGCAAGGAGGCACCCGAGCTGGCATCAGCCAGTTTCCATGAAGCCTTCTAGTGTTTGCTTTGGGAAACCACTGGTTCTCCCTCCCACTCCCGGCAGAGGAGAGGCGGATCACGGGACTGAACCAACATCCGTAGCACAGATGCCGGCTGGAAGTCATCCGCTTTGTTTTGCAAACCTGATGAGTAAAACGGTCTTGTAATTTATAGATCTCCCAGGGGTGAAATGCCTTCAAAAGGCTGGCCTCTGAGATGGCCACAAAGATCAGTGGCTTCCTGCATTCCACAGCCGCATCCCTGAGCACAGCTTGGCTCACAAGCTGCTGGCCCGGGCTCTTATGAGGCTTTGCTCACAGGCCCTGGAAAAGCCAGTAGAGTCCCTGCAGCCTCAGCACTGCCAACAGCAACAGCAAAGCTAATGAACAGCGTTGCCTTGATTTTTTTCCCTCCATCTCACCCCAGGATGTTTTTTAAACCGCGATGCTCGGTATTCTCTTTCCTCCGTTCCACAGGAGCCTTGGCAGCAGGAAATAACATGGAAGGCAAGCAGAAGTAAACCGCAGAGGGAAACGTCAGAGTGGTGGATTATCTGGGATCCTGTCACCAGCATCCCGGTGTTACCTGCAGCCTCAAGTACTTGACGTGGATGAATTCACGCTGGTCCTACGGCAGCTCGGCGCACTATGTCCGGCAGCCTTCACCACGCTCCGTGTACCCGAGACTTACAAGGGCAGCGTCTAACAGCAGCCCACCATGGTTTAGAGGTCCCTCCAGGCCAGATGGACCCCTTGCCCTCAGGCCTCTGGCTGGGTCCCGGATGGCAAAGGTGGGGACTGTGTGACTGAGTGAAACCACTCTTGTCCCAGCTGAGGAGCAATGAGATCGAAGAAGGGACCAGCGCCTCAGATCCTCTTCCAAGACACCTCTGTGGCCTGGGGCCTCCCACCAGGCCCCCCATCTCCCATCAGCGGAACCCTGTTGTCCAGTCCTTTGACATATGCACCTGGGGGAATATCTACAATCCACAAATCGTATAAGGCAGGAAGCGTGGTCATCCTCAGCTAGCAATATGATGTTCTGAAATTGATTCTAAACGTTGACCTCCCGTGGTCCTTTTGACTGTTGGGAAGAGCCAGAAGTCAGCATCAGATCCAGTGACGAAGGCACGTGAGGATACAGCATTGTTGTTACACATGTGCCTTTCCTCTGGATTGGTGATTGCATCTTATAAAGGCAACTGCCAAAGAGGACTTGCAGAACTGCTGCAGGAAGTGGCTGAAAGGACAGGTTAAGTGTCTGAAGTAAGGGGAAGTGGTTTGAGAGGGATTGTTGGCAATGAATCTTCTACTATAGTTAATCTTTATTTGAACATGCACCATGTCTTGAGCTGGGGAGCTAGCTTGGTGGTCTAAGCGTCTGCCTGGAAAGTGCAAGAACCTGGGTTTGATCCCTAGTACCACATGCTGTGCTTGCCCTGGGTGCACCATGCCAGCCATTGAAACCAGGTGTGGTGGCGCACGCCTATAATGCCAGCTCTGGGGAGGCTGAGACAGGAAGATCTCTATGAGTCTGAGCTGCGTACCAAATAAATAAATAAATAATTAAAAATTCACCATGTCTCAATTGCCTCTTCCTTTTACATATATGCAGTTTTCTTTTAAACGTTTACCATCATCACCAGTTCACGCGCTACAGCTACCCTGCCCAGGGTGGCATCTGCTCACCACAGGGGCTGGGAGCTTCTGAGGTAACAGCCAGTGTGACGTAAGAAGTGCTCTAAGTGCAAAATATAAGATTTTCAAGACAAAAGAAAAAAACGTAAATGATTTCTTTGTATTTCTGATCAAGCGTTGAGGCAATATTTGAAATACCTTGGCTCACGTTGTATCTATTGCTACCGCTGGTTTTGGCCCATTTCCCTTCGCTTGCTCATGTGGGGCATTAGGAAATTTAAAAGGGCCCTGCGGCTGGCTTCATGCTCATACCAGGTAGCCCTGAGCTAGCAGGTCCTGTTCCCTGCTTTTCTTCAGCCCTGTTCATCCCAGAATGTAAACCATGCACTGTGGAGTCTCAGCTACTCAGAAGAGGGGGCTTTTGGGTTAGCTCAGTGGTTTTAGTGCCTGCAGGGGCAATCCCAGTCAGGCATAGGGGATGGCAGTTTGATCTCCAGAGCCACCCTTAAGGCAGGCTGAGATAGAAAAAAAAAAATCTTTCAACTACTCAGAAGAAGGCTGAGGTAAGAGGACTGTGCATTCCAGTCTGGGCAACCTAGTGAGTTCCTGCCTCAACCCCAGTACCAAAGAGAGAGAGAGAGAGAGAGAGAGAGAGAGAGAGAGAGAGAGAGAGAGAGAGAGAGGGAACAGAAAAAAAGCAAAGACAGGAAGGAAAGAAAAAAGATCAAGCCACGGACATATACAGGGCTTGGCACTGGTGGCTCTGGACTAGGTGTCTCTCTCCCAGGTGTACACTGTCTTAAGCCCGCCTTGTGCTGCACTGCTAGCTCTCAGGCCTCTTCCCCCAGCAAGCTCCTGGACACTGACTCCCCTTGGAGGACCTTCTCATACCCAAGCAACCCCAGCACCAGTTCAGAAGCCTCTGGGTGACTGCAGGATGTGGCCAGGTCTGGGCGCACAGCTAGGATGTTGGGGGCTCTCTTAGGGTGTCCAAGGTCTGGGTGGGATCTCCAGCACTGAGAACACAAAGATGCTGAGAACTGCCCAGGTTAGGAGGAAGGGTGGGCACCAAGTTCTGGAAATCCTGGGCAGGGCACACAGGTCTCTGCCTGGAGCCAGAGAATCAAGTCTTAAAAAGGACCAGGCCAGCCAGAGCTTGTGTTCTGAGGAGGAATCTTGGAAGGAGATCAGAGCATTTGGAAACCTGGTGCCAGGAAAGACTCACCCTACTATTCACAATGAGGGCTCAAGAAGGGGAGAGAGAAGCCTCCCCCAAAATACATGCGTGTGGAGTGATTCATCTCCCAGTCCTAAGGGCTGGTGACAGAGATGTGGGCCATCTGGACCTTACCACCCCAGGGCCTCAGGCTCCCTGCCCCATACCATGGCTCTCCAGTGAGAAACAAAGCCTGAGCACAGGTTCCTAACATGTAAGTCAGGAGAAACAGCTTCATTTTACTTGCTTTTTCTTTTTCTTTTTTTTAATGTATTTGGTTCTTATAAGGTCTCATTATGTAGCTCAAACTCATAGTAATCCTCCTGTTTTCAGCCTCCCCAGAGCTGGGACTCACAGGCATGCACCACTATGCCTGGACTCTGCGGCTGGCACAGCATGTGGTGCTGGGGATTGAACTGTGATCCCTGCGCTTGTCTAAGCTTGCCCAAGCACATGCTTTAGTCCGCTGAACTATCTCGGCAGCCCCTTACAAGCTGTTCTTGTATCTGTATCTCCAGCACTCAGAATTTCTGCAGGTGCCCTTAAGAATGGACATGACTGCTAGAATCAAGATGACAAGCTGCCCACTGGCCCAGCTCACGGCTCCACACTACAGCCCGAACCCAGCAGACTCCTGACAGGTTTGGTTACCCTTGGTGAGGATGGGCCCGACCCCCCGAGAACAGATTTGCTGAGCTTCTAGTAAAGCCAGTGCTTGTGTACAAAAAGTCAGTTGTCAGCTGGTGCTGATCCTTTCATGTTGAATAAGAGATCTTTTGCAAAAAAAAACAAACAAACAAAAAAAAAAAAACCTGTTTCCTGAGATGGACATCACTCCTTCCCTCCTCCTTCCCTTCCTCTGTCAGTGGCTGCAGATTCTGGGGTGTTCAATTAATGTTTTGTTTTGTTTTTTTTCCGGTTTCACCAGGGGTCACTAAATGGCAAACATTATGTTTGGTCTCAAATTCACTCCCTTGAAAATGGCCTGCCAAGCGACAGTATTTAGGGCTTTCCTTCCAGATATGGCTGATGGTTATGATGCCCAGCTATAGTTGTATCAGTATCACCCATCATTTCAGGTTTCTTGTACAGAAAACGAAGGCCAGCCCTGCATGGTGGTGCACAGCACATTTGTAATCTCAGTACTCGAGAGGCTGAGGCAAGAGTATGATCTCCAGGCCAACCTAGGCTACATAGTGGGCTCAAGGTCACCCTGGCCCGCAAGGTGTGTGTGTGTGTCTGTGTGCACATGCGCGTGCGTGAATGCATGTGTGCGCGCTGCAAGTTGAACCACATTTGTGAATGGAGACACATTCCTATTCAAGCCTGGTTTCCTCTTTTGTGCTTTTCTTATAGATTTAAAGTTTGCTCCCTCCACATGAAATGAATGACTTTAACAATTTCTGTTTCTACCCTGCATTCCTAAAGGGGTGATATTTGGCATCATATCCAGCATCCAAGAACAACATCCCTTCCTCTGGCTGGGATCTGACTTTGAAAATATTATTTTTAGATTTGGAAAGGTGCTCTCTCGGTCGCCCCCAACACATATATTTTTACTCTCCCCTCATTGCTTTTCATCTCCACCACAGCCCGTTTCCTGGCAATTTGAGAAGTGAGAAATGCTTGCTTGGGGAAACCATGAAGATAGAGCACAGATTGTGTTGAAATGCGGTGGGGAGCCCAGGCCAAGAACAGACACGGCCGTCTTGTGCCGCTTCCCCTTACTGTCTGATCTGGATTGCGTCTCGCTGCAGGCTGCCTGGAGCTCAGGTTCAGGCCTGCTTCCCCAGACAAGGCATGGGATGCTCTCCAGCTGGGAATAGATCTGGCAAATATGTTGTAAACATCAGGAGCTGTGTGCATCCCACCCCCCTCCAAAAAAAATCTGTGAGCAGCTGTAGGCAGATGGCTTAGACACCCCATTGTCTCCTGTTTTCCTTCCTTCAGCAACCAATATTTATTGAGCACTTACTAGCAGGGGCAGGCAGGGCTCCAAGCAGGGGATAGATCAAGGCTGAGCCTGGTGGATTTTGCAATCACTCTATGTTCTGAGCCAGGACACGAAGGTTGCCCGAGGTTAGGAACTGTCTGTCTACAGGGCCCTGGCTGTGTCCCCATCGACTGTGACTTCTCCTCTGTTCCACTAAGGTAAGCACTGTGCCAGACAACCCTGAAGCCCTTTCAGGTCAGGGGGCACTCTTTCTCCCTTTTGAGTATTAACTCCCCTTGCCTTAACTTCTGCACCCCGCGAGTGTCTTTCCATATCCTTGCCCCAGATTATGTCTTCAGCTGGCTTCGGCTGCAGTTTCCTTTACCAAGCCATACGCTTCAGATTTACACGATGTCAAGGAGCTCCTGATGGCACAGAGCCTCAAAGCAGAGAAAAGAAATCAAGGAGACAACCAAAGAATGTTGCGAACATTATTTTCACACAGGATTATCGTACAGTATTACAAGGTATTATGTGCAAATTTCCATTAAAAAAATCATTTACAAAAGGAAGTACAACACAGAATGCGCTGAAGGTTCTTGCTCAACAGAACCCAGGACTGGCAAAAGCACGAGGTCTAAACCCCATCAAGCTGGGGAACAATGTGTCCAGCACAGCTACAGGAATGTGTTGTCTCTACCTGGGCTACAGTGACACACGACTCTCTAGTCTTTACACCTGGTTTTTATAAAACATAGATCTAACTTCATCATACTATTTCCTTTTCTTTCTTTTTTTTGGGGGGGGGTGGGTTGGGGGCAGCACAGCAAGGCTGGTGTTGGAACCGGCTGAGCCACACCCTGGGCTCTGCATTCTAAGGCAGATGGGTTTGCTGGTGAGCTTCCCAGTCTTCCCCAACAGCACCTTACTAAAGGCAACAAGAGTCACATTATGTACTACTTGGTTTCTGCCCAAAATAACTACATGCTGTTAGTTTTGATTTATTGAAAATGGGGGGCAGGGAGTATTCTTTTTTTTTTTTTTTCCTTCCTTTGTGGAGCTTTCAAAATTGCTTCTAAGAGTGGAAAACATATGGAACAGATTTTCGCCACATCTCATTGCATATCTACAGTATTTGGAGCATAGTTCTAGATCCCTCCTGACTCCTCTCCCTACAGCCTTCAAGGAGCCTGAGCCGGCAGACTACATTCCTGGGCCCTTTGTCAGAGTTTGTATTTCTCTCTCCGCCTCTCTCTACATTCATTTTTCCCTGTATTTTCAGCATTACTTATTTGAAACAACACACAACACAAAACACAAGCACAACACCGCTACATGTGACCAAGACAACAGTACATCAATTTCCAAAGGCACTCTGTGGCCAGTGTCAGGAATTACATTGCTTTAAGAAATCCAGCTGTCTCTTCCCCAAAAGTTGCCTGAACACCCAGTTACAAAGGAGAGACGTTTAAAATGCAATACTCTCAAATCCAGCAAGAGATTTCTTTTTGAATATTAAATGTTAAAATCACATGCATAATTATAGAATATTTTAAAGTTACAAAAATATTTTAAAAACCCTTCCTGACAGTTTACCTGCAACTGCTATAAAAATTTCTATGAAATATATAAAAACACAAAGGCTCTTTATAAAAAAAAAAAAAAAAAAGAAAGGAAGGAAGGAAAGAGCCACCCGCAGACCTGAGGAGTACCTGACACACTGCGCTGGACAGTCTTGTCAAAAACCTGCTAAGGAACGCAGGAGGAAGTGTGTACCTTATGTGCCACCCAGCATGTGCCCACGCATGTCAGCCAGACCCAAACGGCCACCTCAGGACACTCAAACTATCAAACTCAATTCTCCATTACTGAAGAGAACCTGCTAGGTTGTTTCCAGGGTAACACACTGAATGCTGCTCTTGACCTAGTCAGCCTGGGGTGGCTTAGTCCCTGACCCAAGAGGTCCTAGAGGAGGTGACTGCCATCCAAGCCCTAGCCCACAGCATGGCAGCCAGCTTGGGCTCCCAGCAATCTGTGGGTTGCACCACTCCAAAGTCCTGTTTGCCCTCTACAAAGGGCTGAGGTCTTTGTCCCCGTTCTGGAAGATGACACCATAAGGATCGCTCTTGATGCGCTTGTAGACAAAGTGGAAGACGTGGGGTTGTGGCCGGCTGTGCAGCTCCGCCTTGATTTTTTGAGGGTAGGTGTCCTCTGCTAGCTGCTGCCACGTTTCGTCCACAAAGAGGAAGAGGCTGTACTCCTCGGGGTCGCCCACCTTGAACTTCTCAGCGCAGAGCTGGCATACGTCCTCAGTGGTGACGTAGGGCCGCACCAGCAGTGTCTTGCCTGTGCAGCCACTGCCCACCTCCTGGAAGGCTACCCGGAGGTAATTCTGCAGGCGCAAACAGAGATGTTGGGGAGGGAGTCAGAAGAGAAAATCAGACAGCAGTAACTCGCGGGTGAGTGGCAAGCACAAGGTCAGACTTGTCTGACATCCACCCACAGAGCTCGGGTATGGGAGAGGCTGCTCTGAGTTGGGATGGGGCGGGGACAGCTATGGGGACTGGGCTGCCACACTGAGGTCTCTGCAGGCAGAGAAGCAGCAGGCGGTCCTGTCCTGGGTTCCATCCCAGCACTCTCAGTGAGCCCTGCGTCAGAGCAGAACCACATCCAGACCTGGGATTATTCCCAGCTGGAAAAAGAAGTCAAAATGCAGAAGAGTCCAAGCCAGGATTGGTAGACTTAAAGCAGCCAGACTCTGAGCTTTGTGCTGTCACCCTCCTGGGCACCATGGTAGGTGGGGCCCCCAGAAATTGCAGACATCGGACATTCTCTGACTTTGCAGGGTTCACCCTGACTTAGGTTCCCCAAGGGAAACAGCAGAGGGAGAGAAGAGGATGTGTATTCTGCCAGGGACTACAGATGTGGCGATCATGTGCCAAGCAGCACTGTAGGAAGTAAAGGATGCCACTGTGGGCTTGGTGTGGGGACAGGGCTGGGTGTGCATCACCAGAAGTCCCATGAGCCTACAGGGGCTGCAAGGATCCTAAACACATCCCAGATTCCCTGAAGTTTGTGAGCCCAGAGAATTGCACCTGTTCCATTTCTTTGGAGAGGGTGTGTGTGTGTGTGTGGGGGGGTGGTTCTTAGAGAAAATCAAGATTGCCTAGCTAAGTATAGGAAGCAAATAATTTTTTTTTTTTTTTTTTTTTTGGTGGGACTAGGGTTCGAACTCATAACCTTGCACTTGCCAGGCAGGCCCTTGTGGCATGGAGCTATCTTCCCAACCCCGAGATTTTTTTTTTTCTATATCCAGATTCCCTGATAAGAAGGAAGAGAGGAAGGGCAGCTTTCTGCCTCAGTCTCCCGGCTATCTGAGGATTTTTGGGTAATAGTGGGGAAGGCTCTGGAAAGAGTGGCTGAGACGACTTTCCTGTCTGTGTCTGAGGAGGACACCTCGAGGCAGGTGCTTTGGTAGAGGTGAGTAGGTAAGACACACAGACCTGAGCATATGTCTCAGGAGGTGACCACGTGTCCCCAAAGCATACCCCAGTTGCCTCAGCCAACCCCAACATGTGGCTGCAGCACCCCTGAAGAAAGCTCTGTGACAAGTCAACAAGTTCCCACTTGACCAATGAGGAAACTGAGGCAGAGTGGCTAAGTAACCTGCCCAAGGCCACCCAGCAAGCATGAGGCAGATCCCACACCCCTTGGCCTTCACCTCCAGGGTACAGAGTATTCCTGGGGGTTCAGCTCCTAAGTGAGCAAGCTGGTGGGGAGAGGGGTGCTGCAGGAGGGCTGGTGGGTGATGTCAGGGCCCTGGGGAGGAGGTGACACAGAGGATCTCACTTCTCCCGATTTTCTCAGAGGGCAGAGACATTGGCAGCCCTCCTCGTATGGAGGAGCAGACAGATCCGGGTGCTTCCTCACCACCCTGCCGGGAATTGTACTGCACAGGGCCAGAGCCTGGCTTCCTAGTTCCATCTAAAATGTTCGAAGTATCCATCAAAGACATGTGTAGCTTCTTCCTAACTTCACAGACAATGAGTGAGGCAGGGATTGTTGTGTCTCCAGGGTTTCTGCAGCCCAAGCCAGTCTCTGCTCTCCAAAAACAGTGAGACCTATGCCTCAGGCACCAGGCCCATGGGCAGTGACAAGAACACGAGCTTTAGGTGTGAGCAGGGCAGGTACCCAGTGCCGTGCCTGGAACAGAAAGGGGGTGTCCTGGTCCCTGCATCACTGCTCACCTGTCTTGACTTCCTGTTTGCTCCGGTGCTCTGCATCTGGGTGACCAAAGTTTTGGGGGAAATCCTGCCTTAACTTAACTTTGTTTTCTAAAGGGCAGCAAAATTTGGGCCAAACGTACAAGTGGTCACAGATTATTGATGGTTTGACATCACCACTGTCAACTTTATCATGATGTCAATGTGACTGGTCTTCAATGGAAAGCATATGTCAAATTTCTGAGTTATTATTATTACTTATTTGGGTACTGGGGATTGGTCCTAGCTGGTGCTCTACCACTGAGTTATACCTTCAGCATCTTTGTTGAGACTTGGAAGCATGGCAGGGATCTTTTATTTCTGTCTCTGTCCTCTGCCACCCTGATCCTAGATGCAGTTGAGGACCTCAGTCCTAGTCTTGGGGATGCAGCGACCCCTCAGCAAGGACCTTTCTGCTGAGCCAGGTGTGAGGCTATGTCCACTACACGTGGGGCCAGAGCCCTGCTGTCAATACAGTTAAGAGGAGCACTGGTCAATACAGTTAAGGAAACGGAAGTGAAACAATACGGTCAGAGTGTGGCCTAAAATACCCCTGCTCCCCATGATTCTGGGAGCAGACCTGGCCCCCAGCAGGAGGTGCCAGAGGACAGGGGCATGTGGGGCGTACCTGGAAGTCGTCCACAGAGGGGATAGTCCGGTTGGCAGTCCTCCGCTTGTGCCACTGCCTAAGTGTGTCCCTTGTCTCTGAGCTGAGCAGCCGTGCTGCCTGCTCCTCCTGGAAGTTCTTTATGAGGGACAGGGCTCCATAGGCGCTGGTCAGGTAGTAGCCTCCTGGAAAGGGAGGACAAGAGAGCTCTCAGGGTCCTGGACTCTGGGGAGGACAGTGACGGTGCTCTGTTGTGAAAGCCACTTGTGTACAGTTGTTCCTTGTACAAATGGTTCCAGAATACACACTTCAGATTCCAAAGCTACTGCATGCAAATGATGTAACATTTCCAATAACATCCTCCTGTGTGTGCTTTTCCCTCCCTCTCTCCCTTCCTCCTTCCCTCCCTCCTTCTCTCTTTTCCTTCTTTCCTTCATCTTCTTTCCTTCCTTTCTTCCCTCTCTTCCTCCCTTCCTTCCTCTCATGGCCCACGCTAGGCAAGTGCTCTACCACTGTGTCCCCACCCCAGCCTTCTCCTGCATATTTTAAACCTTTTGGAGATACAATACCCAAGACAACACGAATGCTATGCAAATCATGTTACCTGTATCATTTAAGAAGCAAGAACGAGGGAAAACATTTGCACACATTTAGTATACATGGAGTTTATTTTTCTCACAGTGACACCTCTTGGCCAGTTGAGTTGTGGCTATTGGACAGCTGACTATCACTTTCCCTCCTCCCCCATCCACTTCCTCATGGGACACAGAGCACTCACCTAGTGGCACAAGGCCCATCCAGCCCCCACCCATGCATGTGTCTACCTCACAGAGCTGTATGGTTCCCCAGGCTCTGGTAGGCCACGCAGTAGACAATTGTTTTCTTTTCTTTTTTTTTTTTTTTTTCAAGACAGGGCAGGGGTTCTCTACCAAGCTGAGGTTGGCCTCAAACTTGCTACAATGCTCCTGCCTCAGCCTCTGAGTGCTGGGATTATAGACATGAACCACCACTTCTGGTTGACAGGGGAGGGGACTTCCTTCTAGTGGGAATACATAGATCATTAAAGTACAACTGTGAAAATGGATTTCCAGCAAGGGCCAGGCTCTGAGGCCTGCTGAGGTGGGGGGAAGTCAAGGCTGTGAGAAGCTCCAGCCAGTGACTGCAAGACAGTGCTTCTAGGAGTTCATATTTTCCGAATCTTAAGTAAATCACATACTTCTAGTGCTGCTCCTTTGATAGTGCATTTAGGAGTACTTTCTTGTGTTCTTGGGGCATACTGACAGACTTACAATACAGTCAGATGCACCGGTACTGTTCACAATTTTATCCTAAAACGTAATTGTATGACCACTGAGAAAGTGAACGCTATGCTCGACAGCCACTAGGAGGCGCCTTGCATGCTCCTTGACCAGGCCTTCAAAGTCCATGAAATTTCTGTCAAGAGGCCAGGCGAGGCACAGCAAAGGATGGGCTCCTACGAAACAGAATCTGAGTTCCTGCTCACCAGAAATTTATACATCTATTCAAGGAACAGATACAGGCAATCTATTCCTGCAGGGCAAGAGGTTCACTGTGGTTAAGAGCTTTCTGTAGAGTGTTACTTTCCTAGCTGAAGTATTTAACTGCTCGTGGAAGACCACGTATACCTGCTTATCATCACAGACAGAAACAGCTGTGCCTTTGGACCATGCATGGGCAGCACTCTGAGACTGTGCCAGACAATAATTGTGAGAGAGAAGCACCTTGCTGTCCGCAGGTCACTGATGGAGTTGTGGAGAATGTCCTCTCCTGCAGTATAACCTGGGCCACCAGGGAGCCCTACAGTTGCCATGCACATAGCTCATGTGGACCGTCTTTAGTTTGTGGTGGTGGTGGGGAACCCAGGGCTTTGAGCATGCAGACTGACACCCCAGCCCTGCTGAACTTTCTGCTCAGAGTTCTGCTCCTCCTGCTGCTGTGGGTTTCCTCTGGCAGCTTCCCAGGGCCCAATCAGGGGTTGAGAGTGGCTGATCTTTACTAAGTATTTGCCCCACAGACAAATCAGCAACCATTGGAGTCTGAAACAGAATCACAAAATGCAACTCCTGTATGGAGATGTCGGGACAGAGATCTCCACTGTCTGAAGAGGAGGTGTCAGGGTCTGAGCCTTAGCCTGGGGATGGCTCTGTTCCCATAAGGGTATAGGGGCCTCCTTGGGACTTCAGATGTGAGTCTTAGATGTGTTCAGGAAACTAAGCAGAAAACTAAAA
Organism: Capromys pilorides; assembly: GCA_004027915.1. Lineage (NCBI taxonomy): Eukaryota > Metazoa > Chordata > Mammalia > Rodentia > Capromyidae > Capromys > Capromys pilorides. Next base: position 14,157 of record PVKN010010076.1, read on the forward strand.
AATGCTGGCAGTACAAAATGGACCACACTGGGAAACACATGGCTGCAATTAGGGGGAGGTTTTCCATTTCAGTGAAACTGGAACCTACCCCAGGACTGCGTGCTCCTGTCCTATGACGCAGGCTCTATGGACAAGAATACCTGCTTAGGGCAGCAGAAAAGTCCAGGCAGAAAAAAACATGAGCCAAACAGCTGAGGAAGGGGCCATGCAGGGTGTCCTAAGCACTTTACCCCCATCCATGGCGCTGCAGTGCAGTGCTGAGCACCACTGTTCTGTAACCTCAGCCACCAGCTGGGGCCACCCTCACTCCTGTGGAGGAGGAGGAACCTCCAGACTCTGCAAAGGGGGTAGGGACACTGCCCACTGTGGGCATGATGGGGTGATGTCTAGAGGTAAGGACAGCCGTGTGGCCCTGTGCTCTACACCAAAAGCACTGCCTTGCTCTAGAGCAATGAAGGGCAGGGACAGTAAGTGGCTGTCTCCAGGCTGGGACAGAAACATGTGAGCCTGTGTCTGTCCTGAGTCTGCATCTTTGGCAGCAGCACCGTGGCCTTCTAAGCAGGTCTGGCAACCCCTTTCCTGCTGTCCCATGTGCCCGTCATCCTTTCTGCTAGAATTAAACATGATGGAAGCCAAAAAAATAAAACCCAAACCCTGGACTGCGATAATAACACAGTGGAAAGAGGAAAGGACGGTGTGGAGACATTCCATGCTGCTGCTGGGCCATATGGAGCCACACCGCTGGCCCTCCAACCACCAGGAGGGGCCCAGGGCTCCTCAGGGAGTGGCTAGGTCTACCATGAAACTTCCAACTTGGGGATGTAGCTGGCTGTGAGGGCACAAGGGTGACAGGGCCTGCAGCCGTCTGCTGGGGTGGCACCGGATGAGGGTGCTGCCCTTAGCGGACAGGAAGGGTGTGTCTGGGCCCTGCAGGGAAAACACAGGCCTGGCTGGAGACACTAAGGCCATGTCTGCTGACACAGGCCTAGGGAATCCTGCTGCAGCTGGACTTTTGTACTCAGACTGAACTCCTTCAAGAAAACCAAGCCACACCCTGGGGTTTATGAAAAAGGATTGGCGGTGTTCTCTATGCACCTCCCTTAACTGGACAAGCTCTGGGTGATCTCAGGTATAGCCGCTTTCAGGTTTTGGGCTATGGTAACAAACATCCCAGGTGTTTCCATGATAAGACACCCAGCTGCTGAAACAATGGCGCACGCCTGTGATCCCAGCACTCAGGAGGCTGGGATGCTGAGGCAGGAGGATCACTGTGAGTTTGAGGTCAGCCTGGGCTACATAGGAAATTGAAAGCCAGCCTGAACTATACAGCAAGACCCCCTCTCACCCTCTCCACCTAAAAAAACATACAGAGTCACTAAGGAAGAAGTTAAGACGTATAGAGATGGGCAACACAGAAAAATCTGAACTCTCCAAGAACCTTAAAACAAACCACTCAGACTGAACTGCACCGTGTCTGTGGCTTACCCATGAGCAGATACTGTTTTTGAACTGAAAAGACAATGAACTGTCTTTTTATCTTTAAAACAAACTTTGAAGAAATATTAAAAATAAAAGCCAGAATGTCTTCATTCATTTTGGTGATACAATAGCAAGTTATTTTTCTGGCAGTGGAACTGTTCTCTAATAAAAGTTTGTAACTTCCTTTTGGAAAAAAAATGTCTTTTAAATTATTATTTGCCAGTCACCATAAAATATGAATTATGCCAGGAGTTGCATTGCGTCTTTGTGAATCCTGAACTTTCTATGATGAATATCTGGTATGTTTTAATCAGAAAAAGTCAATACGTATGTTTAAAAAAAAAAAATCAAAACTGCAGCTAACCCTTAAGATGTCAAAAGCGACCCTAGTAACTGTTTGGCGGGTTCGGAGTTTTACTCTATAGCGCGAAAAATGTTTTGTACCCCAAGGAGTGGTGGCTGCATGACACTGCGGGTTATGAAATGCCACTGATTTGGTCACCATAAGACTGTTAATACTTGGGCTAGTGATGTGTGGTCCAGGGGTAACACACCTGCCCAGCAGGGTAAAGCCATGGGATTTAATCCCAGTACTGGGGATGGGAGGGATTAAATGAAATGGTTAATTAAATGAAATGGTTGGTTTTTGTTTCATAAATTTCATCGCAATTTTGTCTTTAATCCTAGCAGTGTAAGTATGTGTGTGGAGGGGTTGCCAAGCTCTAGTCTGGTTTGGGCTTAGGGAGATCCTGCCTCAAAAACAAACGAACAAACAAAAAAACAAACAATAGGCTTGGGATGTAGCACAGAACAAAAGCCCTGGGGTTCGATCCTTAATGCAGCAAAACATAACAAACCAAGCCCCCTGCTCCTCAGCTTTGTCTGGCACGCGCCTCACCTTCTCCGTGGAGCAGGGATGGGTCCAGGAGCTCCATCATATACTCGATCTCCACGTCCAGCTCCAGCATATCACACTGCGCTATGACGTAGGTCAGGACGGGAAGGAAGTCGTCAGCACCGTACATCCTCCCTTGATGAGGAAGAAAGGGCGGGGTGGGGGAGTATTTTAATCCATTTTTTTTTCTTTCACATCCTACTTATTGCTTTTATTAGATAGCAAGGAGTCATTCCAGGGGAGATGTGCTTTTTATAAACTCCGGTGGGTATTTTTGGAATCCAGCTTGGCCTGTGACCCTCCCAGCTGCTCACAGGGGAGAGAGGCTCTTACTCACAGCTACAGAATGAACACCTACGAGTCACTTAAAACACCCTAGAGTCTCCGTCACTCTTAAGACTTACTTTGAAAATTATTCACCAAACAGGGAAGCTTTAAACAGCTTACCTTTTAGTGAGTCATTTTTTAAAATTATTTCTTTTATAATCTTGATTGCTATTCTGTTTGAGATAGTCTCTAAGTAGTTCAGGCTGGCCTTGAATTCCCCTGAGGATCTCTTTGCCTCAGCCTCTGGAGTGGTGGGATTGCCACACCCAGCCAGTGAATCAGTGTAACACATTTATAAAATATTTATGCTAATTCCTTGTGTCTCCTTTCCTATTGCTTTCTGTGCACAGTGATGACAAGAGTGAGTATCTCTAGAAGGCTGAGGCAGGAGGATCCAAGGTTCAAGCCCTGCTCGGACATTTAGCAGCTTAGCAAGACTGTCTCAAAAACTAACTAACTAAATATATTAAATAAAAAGGGATAGAGGTATAGCTCAGTATAAACACTCTGGGTTCAGTCACCCAACAAGGAAAAAGAAGGTGGGGGAGGGGATATGAATCAGGAATAGACCACTTTAATTTTTCTAAATATGCCAATTCAGAACACACTGAATATACACTTTGGTTACCAGCAGAAGATGCAATGTTTTTGAATCTTTATTTCTAACATTCTTTACAATGATAGTTCTTAATCGGTGGTGACTTTGTTTCCCCAGATGTCACTGTTGGGAGACATGTTACACAGCCACAGCTGGGGGTGCCAGTTGAAGAGCACCCTGGATGCTCCGAGGGCCCCTGGGAAGCAGCACGTCCTGCACCTAAGAGCATCTTGTCATCTGTGACCAGCCTCGCAGAGGTCGAGGCATGCACAGCCCAGCCCAGATATATTACTTTGGAGCATGTTATAGGTGACTTTGTGAATGACACAAAATCTATTTCCTGTCTGTGGAATATGCTCGCCAACTGCAGAGGCCTCGTGCACAGGGCTCACATACTAAGGTCCTCTCCCCACGCTCTGAACCCGCACACACGTTGCTGCCTATGCCAGCGGTGGCGAAGTCAGCCTGTGTGCTCTCTGCTGCTTCTCCACAGAGCAGCTTCACTCCCAAGTGAGGCTGGTGACTTAACCACACATTGCAGCTGTCTCAACAGTGCAGTGCTCGGTCCGGTTACCCAGGCACCGCTGAGACTTCTGCATGGACTGGAAATGGCACTGAGTGATCACAGGGTCACTTTCAACTTTGTCAGTCTCCGGTGGGCCCTAGGGACACTGTGCCATGCTTCCTTGCCAGGAATATGGTAGTGATTATTGCTAAAATTCCCACTGCCTCGGGACTGGGTATGAGCTATCAGCCAGCTCCACTGTGTGCAGGAGTGGGCCCTGCCTAACTAAGATTCAGAAGGCACAGCACAGAGGGTTGTGACAGCAGCCAAAAGGTCCCTTGGTTAATGAGCCCCTATGCAGGGCACGGCTTCAAACACAGAGCCAGAGACGGTGTCCCAATCTCTACGTTGCACGGAATCTTTAATTAGCAAGGTGCAGAAGTCGAGTTGCCCTTCTCTGCCTAATTTATTAGTGCTGGTAGAGCATCTATGCATGTATCTCATTCACAGAAACCAGAGTGATGCTTGTGGTCTTGGGAGCTGCGGGGTGGAGTTGGGATGGGTGCAGATTCCCATGGCACAGGCCTGGCAGACGTAGCCTTACCTGAGTTGTTCTCCATGACTGTGTAGATGAGCTTGCACACTCCCAGCAGCAGCATTACCTTCTTCTCAGGCGAATACATCTTTTGCATCATCATGAATTTGACCTTGATCTTCTCCACATCCACCAAGTCAGGTGTTGGGGCGAAGACTCCCAGCTCCTGTGGGTTCCGCTGCCGCACGAGCTGCAGGTTCTCCTTGAGCTGTTTCCATGAGCCGTCGGCCACATGGAAGTCTCTGAGCATGGCCTCCACATGTCCTTTGAGTGGCTTCAGGATGCACTTGTGCATGGCCTTCTCCAGCACCATGTCTGTCAAAGAAAGAGCAGCTACTATGACCACCATCTGAAGAGGAAAAGCCCAACCCTGAGTCACATGTCAGCAGTGTTTCTCTCAAGCCACGAAGGCGACTTTGTCCCAATCATATACAACGTGCACCAATCATACAACAAAACGTATTTGTTTGGGTTATTTTTTACCCTCTTTTGAACATAGGCAAGGATTTTTAGAGGACGTTCTTTCACCCTGGCTCATCCACTCTCCTCTGCAGCTGCCAGCAGAGCCAGGTCATTACCTTAAAGAAAAGATTTTCTAAAAATAAGGGCTCAGGAGCCCACAGAAATATTTGGAGAAAATGAATTCATTTAAGCATATGACCTTGGATTGGATTCTGGACCCAAAAGTTTTTCACAGTGATTCCTTGATTCACGAACTTGATCTCTTCCACTATTCTGGTTGCAAACCCAACTGGCTGTGAACTGAACCAGATTTCCCCTTAGGTCAGCATGGAACCTAACCGAGGAATTTGATCTCGTTCACAACCAACTTGGCTGTGGCCAGAATCATGGAGAGGATCAAGTTTGTGGACTGAGGAGGCACTGCATTTCCCTTTCTATAAAAGACATCAGTGAGGCATCTGAGGAGATATGAGTGAAGTCTGCAGGTTAGGTCACAGTGTGACCACAGCTTCAACATTACCTTTCTGAGTATAATAACTGCTCTTACCCAATAGAAGGCCTGGCTTTTAGGAAATGTACAGTGAAGTATTTAGGTGAAAAGAAGCATGATGTCTGCAGCTCATTCTTTAGTGGTTCAGAGAAAAGGAGGTCATATATGCACGAGTGCATACATGTACCAGTGTGTGAAGATGTGTCTGTGAGGGTGCATGCACTCGTGGTGTGTGTGTGTGTGTGTGTGTGTGTGTGTAAGTGAGGGAAGAGAAAGATGGAGAATGAAGCCGATGTGCCAAAGACTAATACTCAGTGACTCTGGGTGAAGGCTAGACATTTCTTTGTATTCTTTGTGCAACTTTCCTGTAAGTCTGACATGATTTCCAAATTAAAAGTTCAAAAGAAATTAAGTGTGTTGCAGCTCAGAGTTAGGAAACACCTGTAGGCGTAGGTGGCCTTCTATTGTTTCCCTCTTTTTTAAACAGTTACCCAATGCATTATCTTTCTAGGCCAGTAATAGAAACCTGGAGACCGAAGCAGAAAATTACACAGGGAGTTTTCTGCTTTTGCAATGGTCATCAAATCACCCAAGGCTGCAGCAGTGACTACACCTAATATGCGACACTCTAATGTGATTCGACCTCAGGAGCGCGCAGATGCACTTAGGTGTAAGGTTGAAAATAGCCCCTCTCTCTGACCTGTGGAATCCCTAACACTGGATCAGATCATAGCAAATTCAAATTTCTACCTATCATTAGAAGGCTAGGGACAGAGAGCAAATTAGTAAGATGTACAAATACAACATGGAAAACAATTTTCTTGTCACCTGAAGTTAAAACTGAGGCCACAATGATCAGATTTCCAGCCCAAGTTTTCCTTTGTTCTCATTTGCATATCTTATCCAGGAGATTTCTTTGTGGAAATTTAGAGCTTTTTTTTTTTTTTTTTTTAATGTAGACAGGGTCTACAGGGTTTCACTATATACATTGGACTCGTAGTGATTCTCCTGTTTTCAGCCTTTCAGTCTCAATCACTGTCTCAGTGCATCCCAGGGGCAGGGCTGGCACAGCATGCCAGGGATCCAACTCTGATCGCTGCCCTCTGCCTAAGCAGGTGCTTTAGTCTGCTGAGCTATCTGGCCTGTCCGTTCCTGTCAGGTACCTATCAGGCCAGACTGAGAACTTCACAGAACCCTAGAAATCAGGCTGGAAGAAAGACAGGCTATAAAGTAAGAAGGAAAGCAGAACCATTCATTTTGCATCTGACACTAAGGCAGATTCTCTGGTTTGCACTGGTTGTTTTCTGTTAGTAAACCTGTGCAGGCCCATGACATCGTTGACTTTACTGTACAGGACCACCATCTCAATGTCAGCAATCTTAACTGACTGAGTGCTCAGAGGGGCTAAGCTCTACCTAAATACTGGCATCTAATCTTCTCAGCAGCTCCGCCCCTTTTGTACAACACTCACACCACGACTACATTACAGATGGAGAACCCGTGGTCCAGAAACGCTGAGTGGCTTTCTTGAACGGCCTGTTGTCTGCTCCTTCCAAGTACCTGCCTCCCCTACTGACCCTAGTAGCCATTTAGCTGAACCATGTGGTGACAGAACCCTGCTGGGTTGGCTAGAGACAGCAGACCTGCACGTGGCCACCCTTAGAACAACAGCTGAAGTGATTTTTCTGGAATTTGGTGATAACCTTGTGGGGCTCAAATCTATGGGTACCACCTCCCTCGGCCTGAGCAGGTATCCCTGGGCCATGTGTGACACATGCAAATCACACACTCCACACTCCCAGCGCAAGAAAACTGCCACTTTCTGAACATGTTTCCTGAGAGGAGCTGTGTTAGGATGCAGGCACAGAGCATGGGTGACTTGTTTGCCACCATGGAAATAAAGAATAAAAAGCTCAGTGTGGAGAGCTGGTGAACGTTAACACGGCACTACGTTTGCAATTACCCTGAGTCTTTACCCCACATACACCCCTAAACCTTGACCTCAGGGCACCACTGAGACCCAAAGCCCCCATCTCCTTACATTTTGGTGGCCTCAGAAATAAACTCTCTTTTTCAAATTCCTCACTTCTGCAATCAGCCCACTGAACAGCAGGAACACAGGCCCTATTGGGTAGATGCCACAAGTTTTGAAATGCAATGGGGGCCCTGTGGCCCCTCCCCCTGCACCCTCTCCACAGGAGAAAACTCTAGCTCTGCTCTCAAGGCAGAAGGAAAGGCTTAGAGGAGCACAAGAAACAGAGGCACTCTCAGAGGAGGGGCTGGCTCAGAAAAGACAAGGACATGGCGGGCCACGTGTCCTGCAGATTGCTACTCCAGGTTGTTTTCCACCATCTCTGGTTTCTTCATTTCCAGGACAACAACCCAGATGTTTCATACTGAGAACACCAACACAATTCTAGGTGTTCTGTATAAACTGACCCTTCAGCCCTCCAGCCCCTGCTTCAGGACTGTCTGGCAGAGAAGAAATGGGGGACCCAAACAGTCGATGCCATGCTGCCAGTGAGAGCCACGGCCACGGCCACAGCCATGGCCAGGAGCTCTCCTCTCAAGTTCTAGGACCTTGTACTCCCATGCCTGGAAGTCCTGAAACCATCAAAGAGAAATGAGTAGGGGGCACTGTTTGTGTGTGTGTGTGTGTGTGTGTGTGTGTGTGTGTGTGTGTGTGTGAATATTACCAATGTCTTTTTTATTCTTCTAATAATTATGAAATATAGGAGAATCATCTGAACTATAACATTTTGAGTTTTAGAAATGAAATGTTAGCTGTATTCTGTGGTCCTCACCATTAGCTCAGGCTTTTTGTTTGCTTTGATTTTTGTTTTCATGGTACCAGGTATTGAACCCAGGATACCAAATGCCCATACATGGAAACAAGCTTGAAAATCTGTGTACAGCTCACACAACTGGTTGCAAAGGCCATCCATGAAGAGGAAGTGGTACAGCGCCCAGCCACAACATAGGATCCCCTAACCTTAATGCAATAGGAAATAGTGTGCCTCCTGCTAGACAAGGGGTTCCTGGTGGCCACTTCTGCAACAATGGATACTCTGATTAAGAAAAAGAGGTGGAAGCTTTGTCTGTTTCTCTTGGCTGTGACCTACAGCACAGATTCCAGAGGTCACAGATCAGACAAGGCAGTATCATAGACACAAGGGCTTATTAGCAGGGTGTGATAGTGCCTGACTATAATCCCAGCACTTTGAAAGGCTGAGGCAGGAGGATCACAAGTTCAAATCCAGCCTTGGCAATTCAGACCCTGTGTCAAAATGAAGCAGTGGTTGGGAACCTATGGCAGGTGTGGCACAGTGGCCTGTTTGTATTTACTGAAAGCTTTCAAAGGTCCACCAACATGGAAATAAAGAACAAAAAGCTCAGTACAGAGCTGGTGAATGCTAACACAGCACAAGGTGACAACTGATAATCTTTTAGGGGACATCAGCAGTGACCAGAATAATAATTCTAGCAGAGCATCCCTTCTGTAGACCATAGGTGTTCACATGCCAGAGTT
>PVKN010010077.1:0-23007 GCA_004027915.1 Capromys pilorides
GACTAAGAATATAAGTTTACAGACCAAAAACTAGAGAAATAAAAAAAGGGCTATAAGCATCGCCAATATTTTGGCCCTAGCCCTCCAAGGTCAGTGAGGACTCAGGACAGAACAGAACCTGTGCTGTAATATCCTATAACTCAGGTGGTTTCCCAAATTTCCTGTTAAAGGGATTAAGGGACCACAGAGGAAAGGGATTGAAGGTATATAGTGTGCCTAAGGAGAGTCACCTGGAGAGAAAACATTCTCTCGGGCTTTTACAGAGAGCAAACTGGTCAAGCAATGGCCGTGACTCATCCAGACGGCTGACACTGACAACAGTTGCATAAAGTACTGTACATGGTTCCAAAGTAAATCCTAAGGGGATTTGACTGACCTGGATACAAAAAATACATGTTTTGTTATGCAGGTCTTGCTTTAACTTGCCCTTGACCATGCAGCAGAAAAGCTTAAACATGATGCATAAAATGTAAGGGCAGTTTAGTATGCTGAGCTGTAAAAGGATTAAATCAACAGCTTCCAACATTGCCAGTTTCACCAGTAACCCACTGCAACTATGGAACATTCGACTATGTATACAATTACCTTCTCTTAGATCAAAGAGAAGAAATCTATTTTACCAGTAACCATTAGAAAATTTATCATGTCTCCACCCTGTGCTCTGTATAACTACAATGAGGACAATAATATGCATTGTATCAATTACTGGGAATGTACTACTAATGTGTTTTGACACTGTCACATTGTAATTTCTTATTAAAAGTAATTTTTAAAAAAGAAAGAGGACATCTGTTTTAAGAAGGGAGAAAGATGCTCTTAGAAGGAAGAAAGAAACAGTGGCTTACAGGCATGGGTTTCGTTAGGAATCAGCTAGTGCAATGATGGTGAACCTTTTAGAGATGAGCATCCAAACTGCAACCCAAAACCCTCTTATTTATCATAAAGTGCCGACAGTGAAGTCAAACCTGAAAACTGAGCTTTTACTTTAGAAAAACAACTCCTATGTTAACATCTTTTGTCTTAAAAGAAAAACAAATAACACTCATGCCCTAAGTTTGTCACCTCTGAGCTAGTGCAGTCATCACGTACTCATTTGTTAAAGGTTCTATTACAAAAACATTGTGTTTTTTTAAGCCTAAGGATAAAATGCCAGAGGACAATATGGGTACTGCTCAACTGGAGGAGGCTAAGGGCCACAGTGCAATAGCTATTGTCTGGAGCTGAATGGAGTGCCCCTGCCCAAAATTCATACATGAAAGTGCTCGCCACTAATCTCTCAGAATATGGCCAAAGTTGGAGAGTAATTAGATTAAAATGAGGCCAGTAGAGTAGCCCTAATCCAATATGACCAGTGTCCTGATAAGAGGAGAAAGCTGAACAGGGTCAGGGGAAGGACTATGTGAAGAGTCATGGGAAGAAGACAGCCACCTAAGAGCTACAGAGAAGCCTGGGACAGGCCTTCCCTCATGGTCCTCAGGACATAGTTCTGCTAAGGGAGCTGCCTCAGACGTACAGCCCCTAGAACCATGATATACCAGATTTCTGGTGTTGAAGCCACCTTGTTCAATAGCAGAAAAAAAAAAAAATTCTTAAAAAGAATTCTGTGAAATGAAGCAAGCAGTTGCTCTGCTCTGAAGAGCCTGCCCAAGGTTTTGAACCTGCTTCTGCACCCTGATCACTTCTTGTCTTTTCCATGGGCCACCCTAAGGCCAAGTGTCCCTCCATTGGCTACCTAGCCCTTGGATGGAAGAAGCCTTAGCAAGCTACACCTGCCCTGTAGCACTTTACAGCAGACATACAGTGCGCCTTTTAACTGGATTTTTTTTTTTTTTTTTTTTTTTTTTGCCACTAAAGAGCCTTCTAAAATAACAGAAAAAGAAGCGAATAAAAGTTCCTGCCCCAAGGCCAACCAAATAGCTCAGTGGATTAATGTGCCTGCTTCAGCAGACACAGGGGCCAGGGTTCATCCATGGCCCTGACCCCAGGACTCAGTGAGAGGCCAATTGAGACTGGATGTGGTAGCACACGCCTACAATCCCAGCTCTTTGGGAGGCTGAAAATAGGCAAATCACTAGGAGTCCAATATATGTAGTGAGATGCTATAGACCTTGTAGACCCTTACCAAAAAAAAAAAAAAAGTTCTTTCCCCAGAAGCTAAAAATCTGGCCCAATTCAATAGCTAGCATCTATCCTCATGTCCACTTCTGAGATAAAGAAGTGTGGAGTCCTGGCCTCACAGGACTTCCTACAGAAGAGACTGACAGAGGCAGCAAACACACAGCCCAAGCACTGCTGGCAGCTTCCTGGCATCACTGTCATGACAAAGTAACAAAGTGATGCACAGAACCAGTCATGCAGAGGAGAGGTCCAGGCCACAGACTTCGTTCTGTGAAGGCCCCTTCCACAAGGTAGACAACAGTTTTATCTTCTGCCATAGTAACCTGCTAGCAGAGATAACTGGGGAGCATAGATGCAACATGGATGTGGATCCAGCTGCCCTGGGGTCAGGGGTATGAATGGACTGTGGGAGCCTAGCCCGGAGAGAACGCCTCATGCCATAAGACCTGCCAGAACATCACTGCTATCACTGCTTCGGAATCCCAGACCTTGCCCCCAACCTGGGATAGGCCTTCCAAGAAGTCAAGTCTTAGATCTTCCCGGGGTCAAGCCCATTCCGAACACAAACTCCTTGAGCTCCTCAGCTTATAACTTGAGCTCTGTAGTATATGAGAAAGATGCCTGCCTGTACCATATCATCTACACTCTCCAGCCTTTGATTTTAAAAAAAGGATGAAAAATCTCTGGCTGAGCATGAGATCTGGATCACATAAATTAGACCAGCTCTATTGATTATATAAGAGAATGTGCCTCTATCAAGCAGAATTAAGGATGTTCTACAATAGCATCCTATAAGGAAGTGCTATGGTTTGGATATAAGTTTGCGTGTTCCCTAAATGTTCTTGTGCAGGTTGTGGTCCACAAACTGGTGGTACTAGAAGGCACACTGGTGGCACTGGACCTTTAAGAATGGAACCCTGCAGAATATTCTTAGGTGATTGGAGGAATAACCTTCCAGAGAGGTGACCTTTTGCTTTCACACACACCGTGCTGTAATGTGCTGCAGAAGTGAGAGGCCAAGCCAATGAGGCTACCTCACTTTAAACTTGAACCTCCAAAGCCATGAGCTGAAAACCCTTTGCTTTTTTTTTTTTTTTTTTTTTTTTTTTTTTTTTGTATTTCAGTGCAGAGTGGGTCTACAGGACCTATAGGTCTCACTACACAGATCGAACTCATAGTGACCCTCCTGTTTTCAGCTTCCCAAATGCTGGGATTATAAGCACATGCCACCACGCCCAGTCTCCATCGCCATCTCAGTGCGCCTTGGGGGTGGGCCCAGCACAGCAGGCTGGGGATTGAACCTCCAACCCCTATGTCTGCCTAAGCAGATGCTTTAATCTGCTGAGCTATCTGGCTGGCCCTCCCTTTGCTTTTTAATGTTAGTTGACACGGGTACATAACTGTCATAATGCAAAGCTGACTTGTCAAAGAATCAGTATTTTCTCAATTTTATATTTAAAAAAATGTAATAATATTAGAAACCAATAATAGAGATCACTTATAAATATACTTGGAAATGTAAAAACATTCCTTGAAGAAATACATGGGAGCAGGGCGTAGTGGCACACACCCATAATCCCAGCCCTTAGGAGGCTGAAGCAGGAGGATCATAGATGTTCGAGACCAGCCCGGGCTGGTCATTTTATAAGTGAGTTGATGGCCAGGCTGGACGGCATAGTGAGGCCCTGTCTCAAACAGAACCCTCCCGAAAAAGGGAGTGTGTTAAAGAATGATCACAGCATGGACAACTTTAAAAACTAAGTGACAATAAGGACAATATACATCAAGGTTTATGTAAAGTGGCTAACAGTACTTGCAATATTAAAATGATTTTTTGGAAGTCTGTTGAAAAGTTAAATTATTACTGATATGGTTCCAGTGCTTGAGTTCCTACCTAAGCAAACTGAAAGCCTGCTCACAGAGAACAGCTACACTCTAGCAAAAGGAAACTTAAGCTTTACCTACCAGCAGTTGCCAATCAGCCTCTAACCAGGACCACGTGGCTGCAGCACCACCGTCATTGCAAATCGAGTGACTGGTGCGTACCTTGCTCCATGCGAACTTCGCATCTCCTTGGCCAAGTCTGAGGCCACTTTAGGAACTACCCAACTCATGAGTCACTGCTTAATAAACTTGCTGACAGGATAAATGCATAGCATGAAAGGCAAACATTAAAGCAAAAGGGAAAGAATCAGGTTAGGTAGATTAATCTTTTAACTCAGAAAAGAATCACACGAATTGGGTGCCGTGGTGCACACCTGTAATCCCAGCTATGCAGCAGGCTGAGGCAGGAGGGTTGCAGACTCCAAGCCAGCCTGGTAACTTAGCAAGACCCTGTCTCTAAATGGAAAATAACGGATGGGCTAGGGGTGGAGCTTAGTGGGCAGGGGACAGGTGACAATAGCCTACAGGAGTGCCCTGCTTCACCCTCCTTTGCTCATTCTGTCCCACCAGGTGTCCCTGCTAATCTTCATTTGCTGTTAGCCTCTTCCCTGAATGCATCTTCTGCCTGCAAGTTTTCCCCTTAGTATCTACATGGGGAATCCTCTCCCCTCTTTAGCATCTGCTTGGCAAGTGCTGCTTTCTCTACTCTCACCACCTTGAATGGGGTGAAACTTGTTTATACACCTTACTGTAGTTCTCGCCATCTTCCTTACCTCTATCCATTAGCTTGTGTAAAAATCATCAGTCTCTAACCTACTAAAGACTTTACTACTTGCACTTAGTGTTGTACAAGCCCCTCAGTAGAAGATACTTTCAAACAAGGTGAGGAATTTATCTATTCTGGCAAATATAGTGCTTAGGATTGTGCCTGCCACATATGATAAACTCCAAAAGCTAGTCCCACCCTCCCCAAATAGTAGCAAACTAGATAAACTTTTGATAAGGCAACTGTTACGGTTTGTGTCTAGTTGTCCCCTCAAAGCCTCATGCAGTCATGGAGAGGGGACTTCTAGAGTTTGAGATTGACTCATGATCCACTGGGATTATAGGTTTTAGTACTGCTGGGATTATGGATGTGAGTGCTACACCCAGCCTGGGGCAGAGAATCTGAATGCAACATGAAAGAGACAGAGAGACAGACTCTCTGTTGCCATTGTTGCTGTTCTGGTGCCATGAACTGCTGCTCTCTGTCATGTGCCTCTCTGCCTTGGAGCCAGCCAACTATGGACTGAAACCTCCAGTAACTGAGCTAAATAAACCTTTCCTTTCCTTCATTTTGAGTGTTGGGTATTTGTCCCAGCAATGAGAGAAGAGTAACCAAGACAGAATTAAGAGTAACTGAGACAACAACCAAAGAAGAAAAAAGAGTCACAAGCAAACAATATCAGGATTAAAAAGAGGCTATAACAGATGTGGCAGAATTTTTTCAAGCTGTAGAAGAATATGCATATATTTTCTCAAAAGTTGGAAATACGAATATTTTTCTAAAGACAATAATTTCCTAGAAAAGAATAGCCTACCAAAACTTAGTCAAGAAAGGGACGAATTTAAAAATCATGTAACACAGTAGCATAAAGAGTTTAAAATAGTAGTTTTATATCCAATTATCAGAAAACTCAATAGTTTAGATAGTTTAATGGAAAAGTTCTGCTAACCCTTCAACGCTCAATCTATACTTGTTTCAGAGGATAGAAAACAGGAAACAAACTCCAGTTATTCTATGAGGATAATCAAAATATCAAACCTACATAAAATATCAGCAAATATAAATCCATTAGGATAACAAGAGCAAAAGGTATAAAAACCTATCAATGTTGAGCAGTTTAGTCCAGGAATAAAAGGATTTTTAGCATTCAAAAACAATTTAAAATTTAAAAAGCATGTGTTTATTTCCACAGATGCAATTTATTTAAAACTGGGAATAAGCCTGTTATTATTGTTTGTATTAAATATTATCCTGAAGGTCTTAGTCCTAGCCAGTGGAATAGTACAATGGAATAAAGTTATAGACTTTGACAAGCAAGAGAAAAGTATTTCTACTTGCTCATTCACTATGCAGACCTTGGGCCAGGGAGCTAGCTCAGTGGTAAAAGTGCCTGGCTGGCAAGCACAGGGTCCTGAGTTTGATACCCTGTAAAAAAAAATATAAATAAATAAATGAATAAATAAATAAATAAAACCCAACATGCAGATCTTGCTGTAATAAGTCATGCTCTGGCACTCCTCCTCCAACCACCACCCCAGACCAGGAACAAGGAGATACAGGTATAAAGAGAAAAAGAAGAGGGCCTGCCAGATAGCTCAGTGGATTAAAGTACCTGCTTAGGCGGATGCAGGGACCAGGGTTCAGTCCCTGGCCTGCCAGGACAGCCCCGCTCCTGGAGCATGCTGAGACTGTGATCCAGACTGGGCATGGTGGCACAGCGGTACATGGCTATAATTGCTACACTCGGGGAAGCTGATGGAACAGGAGCCCAAGCTCAAGCTCAATTGAGTGATATAGCAAAATTTTGTCTCAAAATAAATTAATTAAAAGGCTGAGAAGTAGCTCAGTGCAAAGGCCCTAGGTTTAAAATATCCAGTACTGCTGAGAGAGAGGCGAGGGAGAGAGAAAGGAGGGAAGGAGGGAAGGAGGAGGTGCACGCCTATAATCTCAGCACGGAGGAGACAGAGAAAAGAGAATCATTGAGTCCAAGCTGTGTAGTGAGACCTTGTACCAAACAAATAAAAAGAAAGCCTACCTATCATATTATTTGTCAAAGTTTCTTATACCTTAAATTATATTTAGAAAATTATAATTTATCAAAATAGGGAGAAAAAAAGAAATATAACAAAATGTTCAAATATATTTGCCTGGCTAGTGGACAATATTTTTTTCCTATTATATTTTTTACACAATTTTTTATGTTTTTTTTCTGTGTTTGGTACAAGGTCTCACTGCAGCTATCTCACCAGCCCTATTTTTATGTAAATTTCATGTAATCTTATTTTCTAGGCATCTTGTCCTGAGTCTATGTTACTTTCAAAATAAATTCAGAGTCATACAAAGGAGTGCTAGGAGTAGTATACACTATCTTTACTTAAATAATTCCTGTAGACCTCCTAAAGAATAAAATTAGAAATCTTACGCTTTTTTCTCTATCGTCTCCCTTTCTGAAAGTATTGTAAATTTTATGCACATTTTTGTGACTCTTTCCAGAAAAGATCTGTATACATAAACAAGTATAAATTAGATATATTTGCATATTCCTTTTGTCTTGGTTTTATAATGGAAAACACCTAGAAATTATCCGGAGAACCATATTCAGTTTTGCAAGTTCAAAAGCCCTGGGGCTTGAACTACGTCAAGCAACAGAAATACAACTCACAGCATGGGACTCTTGACAGAAAGGGGAAGTGGTTCAAGGAAAGAAAGACCTCAGAACCTCTTCTAAGATACCCGTTTCTCAGAAAAAATGGAAGGTCATTAAAAAAAAAAAAAAAGTGTTTCAAACACTAGACACCATAATTCTAGGGTCTGGGAGTCTTTCTCCTGGGCCAGTTAACTGCACATGAGGTGTTAAGCTTCAGGCAGGTCGGAATTTGCCCTTCAGGCAGGCAGGGCTCCCCAGGTTCAAGGTCCTCATACACAATGCAGGAAGGCTTGAAGGGCCAGAGGACCTGCTCAGCAAGTGTCCTGCTGAGAGAGCCTGGGCCTCTCACCCTGGGAGCTGCAGGTCCGCTTGCCTGCTGGTCTCAGTCCATAAAGTTCTTCTGGGCCCCTGTGGGTGCTCCTCAATCATACCCTGTTACTCACCTTTAGTTTTCCTCTTGGAAAATGGGGTGCTAGGCCTTGGTAAGGGGTGCCTGGAAGGGGAACCAGAGAGAGAGACAGCAGTCCTGGGTCCTGTGGGGACAGCCTGCCTCCTTCACCCTCACCTTTGCAAGGAATTCTTGGGACAGACACACGAGGGGCTTTCCATCTACATTCCCTGCACCTTCGTCCTCTACATATACAGTATTGTCTGCCTTTGTTCCAGCCTCCTTGATTTCTTATTAATAAAATTCTGCAAGTCACCAAGTTGTTTTATGACTACCAGCCCATGCCCACCAAAAAGCCACAAGAGCTCTTCAGTCAGAGTGTGAAATTGTGTTCAGTCTTGATTTGAGATGCGTTTCCCATGAGGCTCGCCGCCAACTTATTCTCAGTATGGGTAGGCCTCATCAAGATGCTGGAGACTTTGCCATGTGTCTAGCTAGCGTCACGGAGGAAATGATGAAAGGATGAAGATGTAGTCCTCCCGTCCCAGAGACCGCGCTCCAGCTGGGAGCATGACCAAACCAGCAGGTGTGGCGCCTGCATTCATGTGGAGTCGGGACCTGACTGTGAGTGAAAGACCAAAAGCTTGGTGCTGGGAGCCTCCACAGGGGGAGGTGTGGACAGTCCAGATACCAGAGTGCTGGGGGGAGTGGGAGGAGGTCGGCCATGGCAGTGATGGTGGGGCTTCGCAGGTGTCAGGATGGGGGCAGCATGTGGAGGCCCAAGACCTGAACTGTAGGAACTGGGGGCCTGTGCAAGTCAGATAAGCATGTGGAGTGAGGTTTCCTGAATAAAGGAGGGTAGGTGACAGTGAATTCTGGAGTCTGAAAGGCTCAAGGATTTGAGGAAGTAGAGAGACCTACCTCATCCAAGAGACCTACCTACATGTAGACCAAGAGCCCAGCATGTGAAGGGTCTGCTGTGATCGGGCCTTCGTACCAGGACCACCCAGGCCCACTTTGAGGAGAGGTAAGTAAAGAGCCAGCTTGGCCTGGACTCACTGGGGCTTTGCACCTAGAATCTCGCTATAGCTGGGTGATTCAGAAAACAAGGGAAAGCATGGGCAGAAGAGCGAGAGAGAAGTATGTATAATTTGTGTGCCAAAAATTCAATTTTCATAGAGCCCTAACAAGTCACTTAAGGGGATAATGGCTCTGCGTAGAAAGAGGCAAAGAGCATAAGAGGGCAATTAATTGAAAGCAACTGAAAATATTCAATAGATTCATAAAAAGTTATACCTTAGTCATAATAAGAATTAAGTGGCAAGGTGATGCTATTTTTCCTATCAGATTGACAGTACTTCAAATGTTTGATTTTAATAGAATGTGGGAAGAGAGCAAAGAAACGGCCATGCTCAAAATACAAATAGTTGCAACCTCTGCAAGGCCATTTGTCACTCTTATATAAAAACAAAAATAAGTCCTTTCAGTATACAATGTATAAATAATCATTCAAAAGAATTCAGTAGCTCTGTTTGTTGATAAGAAAGGATTTCACATGCAAGAGAACACAAATACATAATATATGTATATCCTACAAAATAAAAATATACTATATATATAAATATATAGTGAAGTCATATTATACTTTCATAAAATTTTTAAAATTTTTATTAGTACATGTTCGCAGTGCATAATGATTACATTCATTGTGACCCATGTACATAGTACATCTTCATTCCTTTTATTTCTCCCCAGCCCCTTTATTCCTCTTATTTACAAAGGATTTATCTCCCTGTTTCTTAAAGTCTTTTATTTTGCTCATTAACTTATTTATGCTTTGGGTTTCTCACGTGATATTTAAGCTTGTGTGTCTGATTTACTTCACATCACATTATTGTCCTAAAGAGCATCCATTTTCCTACAAATGAAAGAATAGCATCCCATTGTATACAAAGACTATATATTCTTTATCAGCCACGTCCAGAACTTAGTTGTTATGAATTATGTTGCTGTAAACATAAGTGTGCATATGTCATTGTAATGTGATGTCGTAAACTCTTGCAGGGAGATATAGGAGGAGAAGAGCTGAGTGGAATGAACTGTACTTTAAGTCGTTTTGAGGACTCTCCATACTGAGTTCCATAGTGGTTGTACTAGTTTACGTTCCCACCAACGATGTAGAAGTGTCCCTTTTCTCTGCAGCCTCACCAGCATTTGATTTCTTGGTGACAGCCACTCTTTCTGAAGCAAGGTGAATCTTCAGTAGAGTTGGGTTTTTTGTTTTGTTTTGTTTTTCTGTATCAGGAATTGAACTCAGGACCTTATACTAATCAGGCAGGTGCTGTGCCACTGAGCTATATGCCCAGCCTTTCAGTAATATTTTAAGTTGCATTTCTCTAATGGCCAGAGATGTTGAACATGTTTTCACATATTTATTGGCCATTTATACCTTCTCTCCTGAAATGTGTTTATACATTTCAGTTGGCTGTTTTTAACTGAATCTTTTATTTGAAGGGGCTCAAGTATTTTACATATTTTAAATATTAATTCTCTGTCCAAAGAGCACCTGGAAAAAATTTTTTCCATTCTCTAAGTGTCTTTTAACTCTGTTGGTTATTTTCTTTGCTACACAGAATATTTTCTGTGATATAACCCTACTTGTTGATGCTTACGGTTCTGTTCTTGCCTATGCCTATGCCTGTATATTCAAGAATTTCATCTTCTAGTGGACTGTTTCTGTTTTAAAATGTAGATATTTGATCTATTTTGTGTTTATTAGCATATGAGTCTAGATCCAATCTTCTGCATGTGAATAGCCAGTTCTTCCAGCACTCCTTGTTTAAAATGCTATCTTTATACGTTTGGGGCCCTTCCATTAAATGTACCAGATAGCTGAATGTACCTGGGGTTGTTTCCACATCCTCTACTCTGCTCCACTGTTCCACAGGTCTTTGTTCCAGTACCATGTTGTTTTTATCACCTTGGTTTAAAATCAGTTTAAAATCCAGCACAGCATACCTCCTGCTTTGATCCTGTTGCCCAGGTTTGCTTTTGCTATTCTGGGTTTCTTCTGGTTCCATATAAGTTTTAGGATATTGTTCTAGTTCTGGGAGGGATGCTGTTGGCATTTTGATTGGAATTGTATTAAATCTATATCTTAGTTTGGGTAATGTGGCCATTTGAATAATATTGGTCCTGCCTATCCAGGAACAGGTGATATGTTTCCATTTTCTTAAATCCTCTTCAATTTCTTACAACTGTGTGAGCTTTGCTACTTTTATACATTCCCACATATTACTTGCATCTTTCTGAGAAAAGCTTGCATCTCAAAAATGCAATGTTCACTTGGGTTCATTTTATTTCTGAGACATCCCCAGATGGCAATAAGCAATAGAAGGGAGGAGCACAGAATTAAACACCGGCTTGTCCAAGGCTGTAAGGAGTCCATCATTTTCAGTCCTTAGTTGTGAGTACTGAGTAAATGTTAAGGAAAGGTATTAACATCCAGGCAGTGCCCACTCTTAGGGCACAAGCACACACTGTTCCTTTTAGTCCCCTAGGATACAGGTTGGCTCTATGCTCTGTAGTTGTCAGAAACAGCATCTCTAAGGTCCCACATTTACTTATATTAGATGAGTTCTGTGGACTGGTATCTTGTACATGATTTTGTTTCTTGAAACTTTCTTTTTGTCTAAGACATTCTGATTCTGTGGTCCAGACTGGAAAGGGGATAAAATACAGTGGGCTCAAAACCATAACTTTGTTGTCAAACATGGAGAAATTAGAGCGTTTGCACAACAGTGTACAGGCTGTAGGGCTCCCTCCCCCACTGCCACGCTGCTCAGTGGGCGCTGCAAGGTGGCTGGAAGGAAGGCCCCTGCTGCAGCTGACTTAGGAGTGGTTGTTCTTGGACAGGCAGAGGGCAGTGTCACCTGCAACAGTCTTGCTTTTGAGAGGCCTGAACATGGGCCCAGGCTACTTCTACTCACGTTCTGCAGTCCCCTGCCCTGTGCCATGGGGCCCAGACTTCCTGCCATCCCTCAGTCCCAGGCTCCTCAACACACTCAGCTGTTGTTCCAGGCCTTCCTGGTGGCTTTGTCAGCAGTGTAACTGGGCCAGCCCACCCCTTATTTGGTGGACATGTTGTATCAGGGTGAGAATCAATTAACTGCTGAATGGCAAATGTCAGGAAATGGAAACAAGGCCCACAACCCACTCAGTTTTTTCCTCTTAAGCAACTGTGGCTTTTGATTTATAGAATGGCTCCTTTGTACCATGTCCCAGGTAAGGCTCTGGCAATGCTAGGATAAATAAGATGCCATCCATAGCTGCAGGTGTTTATGGTCTACAGGGAGAAGTGTAAGTACACAGAATCCCCATGAGAAGAGGGGACAGGAAATCTGAGGCTAGGAAGCCCAGGTACTTAGAAAGGCTTCTACCCAGGGGGTGGTGGCAGAAGACTTCAGAACCACCTTTAGGAGAGAAAGTAGACCCAGAGGCACAAGGGACAGTTTTGTCCCCAGCTTGCTTTAGTAGAAATGTAAATTTAAAAGGGGAAAATTCTTCATTGCAAAGTTGAGAGAAGACAGGGAAAGTACTTCAGTCTGAGTAGCTGGAACAGGTGCGCTCCAAAGAAGAGGATCAGACTGGCCCTAAACAAGGAAGGATTTTGGGGAGTACTGCCGCAGGCTGGGGTCTGGCCAACACTTGGTCTGGCCAATCTCAGTCTGGTTTTGTAGCTCCAGTGGAATCCTCATGGCATGAGGGCTCAGCCATGTGAGGCTGTTTTTCCTAAAGTCCCCAGTTTTAGAAAACAGCTGGTTTAGGACAATAGATGGAAAGTTTTAGGTATCATTAAGCCCAGGAGGTAGGGGAAAGTCTCTGGAACTGGATTTTATAAAGCTGGTAGTCAGGTGTCCCTGTACATCTTAAAAATTACTTTAATTACTCTTGATGCTCTGTCTTTTTTTTTTTTTTTTTTTGTCTTTTTTTGCTATGCAGTTCAGGCTGGCCTTGAGCTCACTTTTTGTAGCCCAGGCTGGTCTCAAACTTGCACCAATCCTCTGCAGGTGCTTTAATCTACTGAGCTATTTGGCTGGCCCATACCCTTGATGTTTTCTGTCTTGAAGCGAGGATGAGACAGGTTAGGTTAACCTGGGGCTAATCTGGCTTTTTTTCTATTGATGTTTCCTATATGAGTGAGGCACCTACATCCAAAGTTTCAAGCTGCCTGTGGGGCATTTGTAGGCCCAAGTGAAGAGTCATGCGTCTTATCAAAAACTGCTTTTAAGTCCATGACCATTTCAGAAGAAAATACAAATCATACTTATAATGAGCAACAGTTTCAGGGTCCAGGAGTTTGTCTTCTGTGCCAGTTGTGGTCTCTTGACTATGTCAATTTGATTAAGGAGCAGGCTCAACTGTTTTGACTTCCACCATGTAAGCAAAATACTGTCTATAACCTGGGTTGACCAGAAAAGGGAGCAGAGGTCACCTTCCTAGCAGCAGCTGACCAGAGATTCTCCTGACTGGCAGACACCCAGCACCTCCTTCACCTCCATGCCATTCCCTTCCTTTCTTTCGCCTCCATGTCTCTGTCTTCCCACCTACTTGCCCTGGGCCCCCTAACACGATAACATCTTGACCCCAAAGTCCCTCCCCAGTGCATTTCACCAACTCACTATCTCTGCATCTTCCCCAACTCATTTAATTCTATGGTAACATTTTCAGAAGAACAGAAAACATGAACTCAATAAACACTGGCACTGTTGACAATGCATTGGGCTCCAGTAAGAAGAAAGAGACGGGGATAGGAAATTGAGAACAGTCCACAAGGTGGGTGTGAAGAGAAAGACCACAACAGACAAAGGCAAGGGAGCAAAGCAACGACTTCATCCTGGATCAACAATTAAGTTATTACCCACTCATTGCCTGTCCAGGGCATCTAGAATGTTCCCCAGAGGGGACATTGGAATTGGCTCCATTTTTTCCCTGACCCCAGCACTGGAAGCTCAGAATTTCTGAGCTCTTTCTGTCTATGCCAAAGCCCAGGCTTGCTGAGAGGTAAGGTTCCGAGAAGAGTTTGGAAGCCATGAGCCAACAGTCCTTTCTCCCTGCCACCACCACTCTGTTTTCAGTACTGGGAGATTGACATCAGAGCCTTTGCACTGAACTATATCCCCAACCCTTTTTATCTGGACACAGGCAACTGCTAAGTCACTAAATTGAATCACCTAGCCTGGGCTTGAACATGTGATCCACAGCCTCCCAAAGATCTAGGCTTACAAGCCTATAACATCTCACCAGCCTCCACCCTCAAATATCAAATCAGAATACTGAGCAAATGCCTCCTAGCCCCTTCAGGCACCAAGCTGCTCAGCAGGCACAAAGTGGCCTGCCAAGCCCACCCCTCTGAACAGCACCTACAGTTCTCTTAGGAACCTTCAGGGACACTTCTTCTCTTCTCTCCCAAATAGCTCATGATAACTGTGTCCCTCTTCTTTCATAGGCCCAATGGTCCAGCTCTTCACTAATAAAGTCATGAGAGAACAAACAACTGCAAAATGTTAGACCCTGTGCACCCTTGTTTAACCCTTACAGTACTCCATCTCCTCCGGATAGTCCCCCACTGCAGGTAAAGGGAAACCCCTTCCCCCTGGAGCTCTCTCTCTCTCTCTCTCTCTCTCTCTCTCTCTCTCTCTCTCTCACACATACACACACACACACAGTAAGAGTCTTGAAGCTTCTAAGAAACATCCAGGATGCAACTCAAGCTACAACCTGTACCCTCTCTCTTCAGTACGTTGCCTCCAAGGCAGCAGCATTCATGAACCAGCCACGCATTCTAAAAGAAGCAAGAGCCCCAAATCCTCTCCTTGCAACTGCAGGGGGAGAACAACTCAGGGAGCTGGACTCTAGAGCAGGGGAGGAGCGCTGGACAGAGGAACGGCAGCTGCAAGGGAGACAGTAAGTTCTCTTGGAAGATGCAAAGAACAGTAATAACCCAACTCCAAGCAGAGGGACTGGTGCATTCTAAAGCTGAGGTATAAGAAGCATCTATAGAGAAGAGAGAAGCAGCCTGCGGTGGGAGCAGAGAAAGGGGGACTTCCTGGAGCTGCTGCTGCCTCTGCTGGGCTGAGGAAGGTGGGGGGGGTAAGGTGTGTGCGTGTGTGTGTGTGTGTGTGTGTGTGCGCGCGCGTGTGCGCGCGCGCGCTACTTTGCTGTATTATGCAAGTAGTTATCACAAGCAGGTTCTTTACAGGGGAAAAATACACTGCAAATGCAAATGAGATCAAAGGGAAGTTGTCTATTGGGCATCTGTTCCTAGCAGAGACTAGTTTCATAGTCCAGCCAAGGAGCATGACAGATCTGAACTTGAGTTGGGTTGGCAACATGAGAAAAAACATCTAACAATTTCTGGGACAAAATTGTTGCTGAAAACTTTAAATGTTAAGCTTAAATATATTGGGACAGTAGATATTTATAAGGCAAAAAAAATGTAGAATCAAATTTTGTTTTCTTCTAGTCATCCCATCCTGGCATATGCAAGATGAAAAGGCCTGAAATGCGGGTTTTAGAAAAATGAGTCAGACAGCCAGGGGAAGTTCAATTTCTGTGACCTAAGAAAGTGTCTTGTTTACCATGTTTCCCATTATGGTAATGGGGGCTTTCTCCCTGCTCCTTTAAATTCACCTTGGGAGATGCAGAGGACTTTTAGGGGACCTTCCAATGGTTAGTATTGAACAAGTAGACAGTTGAAGAAACAGAGTCACTGACTGAAACAAGTTCCATCCCCAGCCTGAGCCCACTGCCTACCTGCACTTCGGGTGCCGAGCCACAGAAGGGCCCCCCACAGCCAGAAGCTTCTCTCCCAGAGGTTGCAGGGCATCGCTGAGCTGGAGGTCTCAGGGCAGTTATGCAGCAGACTTCTAAGGCCAGAGAGATCACACACTCCAGCCTGTCAACAAACTCCCCCTGGGAACTCACTAATCATTAACTGGCCTCATAGCCCATAAAAGAATAATAAACTACTTGCTTGGCCACCAGTTTTCAGTTTCTTCTTCTCAATGAAAACAAACACTTTCATTTTATTTTTTTTCCCAGGCAGGAAACATTGAAACATGCTGTTCTTCCTCTTTGAGCCAAACATGATCAGGAAACTATTCCCTGCACCTCTCCCATTTCCCATTTTGAAATGTCTGTAACGACCAAAGCGGAAGTCTTTCATCTCCAGGTGGTTACAGAACCCACATTGTACTGGGATTTTCTGTGTACATGTTTGTTTTCCTGAGAAGACTGAGCAACTGAAGGGCAGAGACCTTCTCTTTTGCTCTGGGGAACTTTTGAATCCCCAGGGCCCGGCTAAGAACAGTGCTAAGAGACATGACACTGCACAGAGTAGAAGACAGAGTTTGCTTCTGGAGAAAACCTTTGCTTCACCTTTCATGAAATCTTGAGGCTAAAATTAAACGCTTGTCTCCAAGGAGAGATGTTTCACTTACTGAACTCATAAATAAAGGGAATAGTTGAAAAGAGAAATGACCTATGGAGACCCTGTTGGTGCAGTGGCCTACTGGGCCTGGAACCAGGGTGGGCCCAGCGTGCCTCTTCACCAAGGGAAAGGCAGAAACCATGGGGAGGTATTTTTTGGCAGGCAGAGGAGATGAGGTTGGGCAGGTGGGGGTGTTCAGCACCTCCTGAATAAGTGCACATTGCTGCTGACCAGGATCATCCCTTCTGAATAACAACTCTGTGCAGTGAGAACTGTCTACCTATGAGTTTTACACAGCAGTCAGGGCTCAGAAAGGTCTAGTAACCTGCACAGTCAGGCAGAGCTGGGATTCAAAGCAGGACATGTCCTCCAAACCAAAATGCACTGTACAGTTTATTAGTTCAGGTCTTTGAAGACGAATACATAGGGTGGACTAGATATGCAAGGGGGTGTATAGGGCCAACAGTTGTGAAGAACAAGAGAGGATGAAGATGGTAGGGGTGGCCTATAGGTTGGGTGCAGCCTGGTCTCTGTGACAGAGAGTGGGAAGGAAAAAGTGCAACAGGAAGAGTAACAGCACGATGCCTACCACAGTGACAGCAAACCTCCTAGAGACTGAATGCTCAAACTACAACCCAGAACCCACTTGTTAATCACAAAGTGCCAACACTGTGGTTAAACCTGAATACTGACCAGCCGTGCTAAAGCTCAGAGGAGTCACCCCTAATGAGTTGCTCTGGTAATGTCACTGTCTGGTGCTGCTACTCCCCTTCAAGTGTGAGAATGACTCCTGTATGTGCTGTTATCTGCTGTTCTGCTGCTGGGGCAATGTTGGGACTACGTGGCTGGTGTGTGGACAGATAAGACTGCGTGGTCTGCAGCATGTGCCCTGGGTTTGCTACCACTAACCAATATATTCTGACCAGGCTGGGGGGTGGGGGAGTGTCGTAGTTTCATTTTAAATAGTTTTAGCTCTTGTCTAGGCCTACATTGATGGCCACACCCTGCTCAGGCATTAGCTGGGGTTGGTCTCAGCATGAAGTCAATATGCTTTTATTCTGTGTGGCAGTGATGTGGGCTGAAGGAGTAGTGGAGAGTTGCTGCCTGCAGGAGAGTCGGGTGGGTAAGCACAGCTACAAGCCAATCATAGGAAGTAACTGTAGGCTAACCAACCCACGACCACAAAATGGCCACATGAATTTTGTAAAGTGTGAGTTCCACACATACACCTTTTTTAAAACTAAAGAAATACAAAAAATTATGGTATAAGGTAATTTTTTTTTTTTTTTTTTGCGGGACCAGGGTTCGAACTCATGACTCATGTACTTGTCAGGCAGGCTCTTGTGCCACGGAACTATCTCCCCGGCCAGTAAAAGGTAAATCTTTAGCACCCCACCAGCACCAGTTTCCTAGACCTAGTAGAAGGCAGCCATTGTCACCATCATATCCTTTTAAAGATATTCTCTCATTTTTTTTTTTACCTTCTACACAAACCCTTTTGAACCTTACTTTCCAGCCTAAATAAAATATTTTAGACCTTATTCTTTTGTTTAAGATTGCCAGCATCAGATCGAATGGTCATGAAATTGTAATGCCCAAACCAAAATGCCTCAAGTCTCTATCCTATGATTTTTTAGGAGACCCAATCTTCTGCCAGGCTCTTTTCCAATTTGAGGTGAAGAACATGACTTTTAGAAATGTCTACTCCTGATGTTCTATTTGTATCACACATAGATACACACACATACATACACTCCTCAGAAAGTGTTCTAACACACAGGCAAAGCCTAGTGCACATATAGCTCTCTCCTTTCTTTGAAGCTCTCCAGAGTAACTGCAAAACTAGTCACGTGTCTTAGATAACTTTTTTCATTGTTAAGACAAAACCCTAAGTTAAAGGGTGAAACATTCATTTAACTCACAGTTCATAGAGGTTTCAACCCATAAATCAATGGTAGAAGACAGCAAAAGCCACAAGAGAGGAAGAGAGACAGAGAAGGAGGAAAGGAAAGAGGGGGAACAAGCCTCTTTCTGTCCCTTACATTGTATCAGGCTACTCACCCTAAGGCAGTGTAGCACTCACCCCCTTCGCCCCAACACTGAACCATGAATCAATCATAAACTCTAGATTCAACTACCTCTGAGAAGTCTCCGCCACCCCATGACTGCATTAGACTTTGGGAGAACCTCTAGATTCAAAGCATAACACTGGGGTAACCTGGGCTTTGACAACTGTTCTGCTGAGGTGCGTTCCAGGATCTTGTAATTAACAGGTCATGTGTATTTCCACAGCCAGATTTGTCATGCCTTAATCTCCTATGATTTGTAAAAGACAAATCCCTACAAGTCTTTATGGTGTTCTGAGGAAGAAGAGCTCTCTGTTTTCTATCGCTTCTTCAAATTGAAAAGGCTGCAGGCCCTATCCACTGGGGAGTATGTACTCTTCAACTACCTTGGGATGCTGTGCCACTAACTTGGTTGAAGAAAGGAAAACTTGTTAGAAAACACGAGAAAAGAACTGATAACCATTGAGCTTCACGACCAGCCCAAATATGAGGAGCAGGTCAGACTTCTAAGCTTCCCATAGCAGCACTGCAGTCTTGCTTTTTGAAAAGAAAGCTCAAGTAGTCCAGAGGTTCACAGGGGTAGCATTCTCATTTTGGATAATTTCATTATTCAGATAAAACTGGCTTTATTCTACAGCTGCAGCCTGGCAGGAAATTTTGCTGGCACATGAAGATGCAATCAATTTCATCTAGGCTATCACTGTGGCAGTATCCAAGGTGTCAGTCAGTCAGGTTACAACATCCAACCCAGACACCCACTGCCAGTGGTGAGAGAGAGGAGAGAGATGAGCTTGTGGAGTGGAACAGAGTAAGCCACACAAGGTCTGGGAGAGGCCAACTGAATGGGGAACTCCAAGGAGCCTGGGGCTGTCTTTGTCTCAGGGTGCCATAGCAACTGTGAAAGTGATGAGGAGACATATAGGATAAGGGCACATGGGTGGGCTACCAAAGGACATCCAGAGAGTTGCTGGCTAAAGACTCTGGCCCCTCCCCACATCCAGAGGCCAAGATTAGCTTTGCACCCAGCACCAACTCTACCATAGTACTTTTGAGGTTACCCAGTGCCACACAATCACAGAACAGTGGATACCAAAGAAACTACATTGCTTTTTCTGTCTTTTTGGGGAGGGAGAGCGATAGATTTTTATTTTTGCTATTTAAGTTTGTTTTGTTCGTCTTTTTTTTCTTTCTTCCTTTTCTTGGATATCTCTTTTTCATGTTTTCATGTGAGGAACATTGTCACTAGTTTTTCTGGTTTGCTTTAATATTCTTTTGATTTTTCCTTCATTCTTTCCTGGCTTCTTCTCAAGTTTTCTAAAGCTTAGGTAATTATCCTCTGTCCTTCAGCCTTACATCTACTATATTTTTCTTCATTTATTTCTCTAATCCCTCTTAAATCTGCCACCACCACCATCATGTTAGGGTAAAATCACTGTACTAATAGAGAACACACTGAATACAAATGTCTGGTTTATATAACTGTAGATCTCATGCATATGGTGAAAGGTACCACCAAATTAGTAGTTACCATAGTTTGTCAGCTTCTAGGCTGTGCTTAAAAATATTATTGTTGCTAATTGTACTACTTTATAAGAGTGCCATACCTGTTGTAATCAGTTGTTCTCCCTTGTATGACAATACTGTGCCTACGTCATAATCATTACCATAGTTCAGTATCAAAAGACTGGGTGCTGGGCCAAATAGATAGCAACTTCTCATCCCTAATAAATCGGTAAGGTAGAATCTTGGGACAGACTCAAATGCCAAGATCCAGCTATACCTAGAAGATATTTCTGAGAAATAGTCATTTCCTTAAGAGGCTTTGATGCTAGTAATAAAGCTACATACTATAAATAATTTACAAGCATCAACACAAAAAAACAATTTTTTAAATAGAAAATTATAAGACACAGAAGCAAAATGCAACCTCAGACCTCTAGCCTAACCAGACAAGACCAGGGAACAATGGAGTAGACAAAAATCAGAAGCCAACCACCTGAATTTTTCTAAAATGGTAGCAGTGGAAATAACAAAACAGGTGAATGAGGCTACAGAGAAAAAGTCAGGTCAGAAATAATTGCTCAGGTAAGAGAAAATAGACGATGATCAGAATAAAGCACTTCATCAGAAAACTAGAGTAGATATAATTTTTTTTAAAGGACCTCAGTAAAATGAGACAAACCATGAATGCCCAACATAGGAAAGAAATGCAATCCATGAAATAGATTCAAACACATCCGGGAGGTTAAAAATTCTACTGAAAATACATGCAGCAAAATGAATCAAAATGAGGGCAGAATATCAGATCTAGAAGACAGTAATACACTTAGTAATCATGAGAAGAAAGATTTCACAAAATTAGCAAAAGAACATGAAAAATGAATATGGCAGCTTCATGATGATTCAAAGTAGAACAGTGTAAGATTGATTAGTATCAACAAAACAGCAGGAGACAGCAAAAATTAAAAAAAAAAAAAAATCTGTTCACAGATGTCAGAGCAGAAAACTTACCAAGCATGGAAAAATAATTTGACATACAGGAAAGCGAGGCATACAGAATTCTAATTAACCATGACCAAAATAAATCTACATAAAGGCATAAAAGTATTCCAGAGGAAAGGGATATATTTCAGAAATTCAGCAAAAGGACAGAATATTGAAAGTTATTAGAAAAATAAAATAAAAGCTATTAGAGAAAAAAATCACCTATAAGGAAAAGCCCATCAGAATCACAGCAGATTTCTCAATACAACCTGTTAACTCAAGAAGAGTTCAGAGTGAAGAATTTCAGTTCTTAAAAGAAAGAAACGTCCAGCCCTGATGCATGTACCCCACAAAATTATCTTTCAAAATCAATGGAGAAAAAAGGCACTTCTATGACAAGAAACTGAACATATTCATGACTGCCAAAGCTATACTCCAAAATTTTCTGAAGGATATTCTAAAAAAAAAAAATTAGGCAGACAACAATTCCATGAACACAAATAGAAAGAATCCACTAGTTGTGGCAAGCAATTAAACAGAAGAGAAAGACATGGAACCAAAATAATAAGAAAATAATAAGAGAAGGATAAGTCAATGTGCATCAATTATAATCATCAATGTAAATGATCTCAATTCACCAATCAAAAGAAACAAACTGGGAGACCAGATCAAGAGATAAGATCCACCAATATGGCTGCATACAAGAAACACATGGAACTAAAAAAGAAATTCAGACTGAAAGTCAAAGGATGGAAAATAATACATTATGTGAAATCCAGAAAAAATCAGGGGTAGTTCTTCTATTTATAGGTAAAATGAACTTCAAGCCAACACTGATCAAGAGAGACAAAGAAGGTCATTATATACCTCCTTACATTAAAGGCAAACTGCTTAAGATAAGGGAAAGAGATAACAATCATAAATATGCATCAAATATTACCATACCTAACTATATAAAACAAATATTAATGAACATAAAAATCAAATAAGCACTAATACAACTGTAATGGGGAACTTCAATACCGCACTGTCACAAAGACAAATCAACTAGGCAAAAAATCAACAAAGAAATGTCAGAACTGAGCCAAACCTAGCAACAAATGAACTTAGTAGATGTCCACAGAGTGTTCTACCCAGCAACATCAAACATTGTCCTCAGCTACCTTTATCTTTTGCCAAAACAGACTACATACTAGCTCATAGAACATAATTAAATAAATGTAAATGAACTGAAATCATTCAATGCATATTATTAGACTACAGTGCAATAAAATTCAAATATTTTGAAGAAAAGAAACAAGAACTACCTCAACACATGACATTAAATAACACCCTCCTCTTGCAGTTGATATATCATGTCAACTTGACATGGTGTAATTCAGCAATTCTACATCCTGGGGTGAAAAGGACATGTCCTTACTACTCTAACATGTTAATTGTTAATTGTTACCTTGAAAAATTTAAAAGTTCAACTAAGTGACTGGGGGTGGTAGTGTTCTTATTTTATAGATGTGGTGTGGGCAGATAGCTGGCATATAATATAAAGGAAGAAAAGAGGCTTGCTTCCCATCCCCCTCGTAATCTTGCTGCTTTTGCTATCTTCTGCCACCTTAAACTGGTACCCCTGTGCCATGCTACCCTGCAAGGAACCAGCTGACTATAGACTAAAACCTCCACAAACTGTGAACTAAATAAACCTTTCCTTCTTTAATTTTGGTTGTTAATTAGTTTGTCTTGGCAAAGAGAAAAATAGACAAGACATCTCCTGAACAAAAATGGATCACAGATTTAATTAAACAAGAAAATATACAAATTCTACCACTGAATGACAATGCCAATGCAACATTTTGAAACTTGTGGGAAGCAATGAATGAAGGCAGTCTCATGAGCAAAGGTTGCAATAAATTCCCACATCAGGAAAACAGAAGGAGGTAAAATAAATAATTTAACCACCTCAGTATTCTAGAAAAAGGAGAGAATGTCTAGTTCAAAACTTATACAAAGACGCAACTCTCTTAGTTCAATGAGAAGAAATATTTGTACCAATAGTGTTTAGAAAAGTTATCATGTCTGCATCTTATACTCTGAACAACTACTATGAAGACAACAATATGCATTGTATTAATTAATGTGGCTGTCCTACTAACGTGTTTGAAACTATCT
>PVKN010010078.1:0-23046 GCA_004027915.1 Capromys pilorides
CTTTGTATTTACTGGTCATTTCGGGTTCTACTTATTTTTAAATCCAGTACATGTCAGAGCCCCCTCTTAAAGTTATCCTTTGGGTTGCTTACGTCCTTCAGGCCCCAATGTCTGTTACATTATAACAGCATAAATAAATGCAAGCGATAGGAGACTTTTTACAAAGATTATATCAAATGGAAAACAGGAAAAGCCAAACAGTGGAAATGAAAGTTGTAAGGATGTTTTAAATCCTGGAGAAGAACTAGTTTGGCTGATGGTTGGGAATAGACTGTGCAGAGCGAAAGTGGCTCCTAATGAGGATAGATGGATCACCTAAGGACAGCCGAAGTGCGGAGCCAAGAAGAAATTGTGGTGCGCGTAGAGAGCCTTTTCTTTGAATGATGGCTATTATAAGACCACATCTGAAGCCCGTAGAAAGCATTATTCCATGTGTTGTACAATAAGTAAGCCAGCATGATGGAAACAAATATCACCAAGCTATAAGTGGCTGGAAAATGTGAGTTCTTTTGTTTTCCGAACAAAAGAATTTTCCACTGTCCAAATGCCTGACAGGCAGTTACAACAGCCTTCCCAGTTGAGAGTTTGTTTTGGTTTTATCATCAAGATGAATTAATGCAGAATATGAAAATTATTTTGTAGGTGCACAAAGGGTATTTATAGGGAAGTAGATGAATAGCTAATGATTTTGAGCCATATTTTATTGAGAAATTACAGCAGATAAAACAATAAACATGTAAATACATGCTTCCTCCTCTGCTAAAGGTATGTCAATAATTGGACTTTTTTGTTCTGTAGTAATCTCAAACACAATTTGTATATAATTGTATAGGAAATATGCATTTTAAAATGAGTGTTACAGTCAATAGTTTTCAGAAATAAAATATTACAGAAAACACAGTATTTCCTATGGACTACTGTAATGAAAGGAGAAGAAGCAACTCTTCAGAGTCAACAAACAGTAAGATGCTCCTTATGGTGATGGATTTGCTTTTTCAGGAAGCTCAGAAGATCAACTTGATAGAAGCCATGATAGGATTTTATCATTAAAATTAATAACATTCTGGAGTAAGAATTCATCAATGGGGCTGGGGAGAAAGCTCAGTAGAATATGCGCTTGTCTGGCAAGCACAGGGTCCTGAGTTCAATCCCAGGTACCGCAAAACAAACAAACAAACAAAAGAATTCATCAATGATAAATAGAATCTGACTTTTGTTCCACTGGCACAACACAGATAGTGATAAACAATTAGATATTTGTGATTTTATATGTTCAGATCCGTTAATAAGGAAAATCATCCAACTTCTATAAACTATGATTTGTAAAAATATTTATTATTAGTAGTAGTAGTATTTAATGTATTTGGTACAGGATTTCACTAAGCAACTCAGATTCCTAGTGATCCTCCTATTTTCAGACTCCCTAGGGCTGGGATTAGAGGCATGCACCAGCATGCCTGGACTCCATAGCTGGCTCATAGAGGTGGTTGGTGGGGGTGGCTGGCAAGGCATGTGGTGCCTGGGATCAAGCCCTGGTCCCTGCACTTGGCTGAGCAGGCACTTAGTCTGCTGAGCTATCACACCCGTCCCTACGTGAATTTTTTTAGGCATCAAGTTTGACATCTATAGGTAAATGGTATGTCAAATATAAAAAAGGTTCATTTTCAACTTCAAGCAGTTACTTGAAACCAATGAGGCCTTTACCTATGTTTGGAAATCTGTGAGCTGGGACTCAATGAATTTCTAAAAATACAAAATATTATTGCAGGATGGTCTTCAGTTCTATTGTATTTCCACTGCTTTCTGATAGTGTTAGTAAAAAAGCGATGAAGTCAAAATTATACTTTGGTCACAAGTCTATCTGTGATCACTAGACTTCCAGGCATCTTCTCTATTCTTCTCTGTCAGAAAAAAACTTAACATATATGGTGTTAGCAAAGATGAAGAATAATAATAAAGCCTGTGTATTTCCTACAGATGTCACTTGCTGGTTGTGCTACTTATCATTGGTTATGCTATAATTTTAGATAACGTTTAAAATAATAAACATATTGAAAAGACATTCTATATAACTACCATTAATCAGAATTTCAGAGGAAGAATGAAATTTAGAATCATCTAATCCTACCCCACATTTCATAGCTTTAGAAACAGTGCACAAAGAAATTAGAGTGACTGCCTTAGGTTATATGATGTAAGTTATTACATTTAGTTTTAAAAGTTCAGCTTCATTGATTTACTTTTCTTATGTAATTCTGAAATATTGATTTAAAGGAAAATGAAAACTTGTAGTTCACCTGTTGGGCATATAGAAAAGATGTAAATATCAGGGCGCAATTAAATGTTCAGCATAGACACGTTAGCATCAATACTATTTATTAAATGATTAATTAAAGTAGCTTGAGCAGCCCCGTAGTGCAAGTAAAGGCATTGAATGGAAGAAGTGGACTGGATGAGGCTGAGCCATTGGATCCAATGCTGCTTTAGTCCACCAGGCAGGATCTACTGAGCACTGACTCACTGTAAGGTGACATCCTGTGGACTCAGGATAGAGACAAACAAAAGTGAAGTCTTATATGATTTAGATTGTTTTGAAAGAGCAATGGCACCAAGCAAATAAAACATTATATCACTAATCAAAAAAAAAAAGAAAAGACTAATATTAAAGGTAGAATCCCAGCAAAGATTGGGAATTAATGGAAGAAGAAACCCAAGAAAGAGTGTTCCAGATTGTAAGTGTCAAGATCTCCGATAGAGGCAACGCTCGGTCCACTCAAGAAACAGTGAAAGAGTCAGGGAAGTGGTACTTGGTAGGGGCTGATCAGGAAATATCACAGAAGAGATAGGAGCGAGGAGAGAGGCAGGTTGTTAGGATCCTGAGGTTATGAAAAGGCTTTAGATATTGAGAGTTAAAAACCTGTTAGAGAAATGAACTGATCCGTCTTACATTATTTACAAGAGTATTCTCAGAGCTATGTGGAAGATACAGTTGCATCTCATAGGTTAAGAAAAGGGAGACCAGTAAGTATTTACATAGATAAAGTAAGCAAAAGATGATGCTGACACTGAAAATCATTACCACCAAACTCAGTACTTAGAGCAATCTATTCCTCATTTATCCAACAATATGCCATATGCAAGAAACACACTTAGCTAATAAAGAAATACATAGGGTGAAAGTCAAAGGATGGAAAATAATACTACATGCCCCAGCACCTCAGAAAAAAGCAGGGGTAGCAATCCTGTTTGTAGATAGTCTGAACTTCAAACCAAGATTGATCAAATGAAATAAAGAAGGTCACTACATACTGGTTAGGGGAAAAATTCAAGACGAAGAGGTAACACTCATAAATATGTATGCACCCAACATGGGAGCACCAAGTTATATAAGATAAATCTTAATGGACATGAAAAATCTAATATCCAATATCACAATCTTAACAGGAGACCTAAAACCCCTTTATCCCAAAAAGATAGGTCAAGCAAACAAACAAAAAAAAAAATCAGCCAAGAAGTTACAGAACTGAACCAGTACTTGGAACAACTGGACTTAGTGAGCATACACAGAGTGTTCCACCCATCCACTTTGAATACACGTTTTTTTCAACAGCACATGGGACATTTTCTAAAATAGACCACATGCTGGTCCATAGGTCAGGTTTAAGTACTGCTCAGTTAAGACACTAACATCAAAGCAAGAACCTGCTTTGATGTAGCCTACATGAGTTAAAATCTTTCAGATGAGAAGTATGGAGGATAACTTGGAGTATAAGGAGAAAATAACTCCAAACTGTCCTAACTAAACTCTAATATACAGATGTATGCAATAAATTGATAAGAATTTATTGCACCTGTTTTAAAGAAAACACATATATGTACATATTTAGAATGCATATTTCCTGATAATAACTCATGAAATATCTATGCCATTAAAATTACTGATGCGTTCATATACTTTGGTAATGTATAAGACTTATCTACTAGAAAATTATAATAAAATTATTCTATTTGATGTGAGTGAAAGACAATATATATTTACTCATCTCTATATCATGAAATAAAACATTGAGTAATTACAATTAGGAGTACTTGGAGATACACTGGGCATTTGAGAGACTTCCAAATTATGGAAGAATATTGTGGACCGGCAAGATGGTTCAGCGGTCTAAAGCACCTGCTTAGGAAGGCTTAGGCTAACCACAGGGACTGTGGTTCAATCCCTGGCATCACATGCTGTTCCAGCCCCACCCCCAGGGCAGGCTGTGCCAGCCATAATAATAAAAATTGAAAAAAATATATAAAAGAATAGTGTGGTTATTGAGATTCACCATACCTTCTTTTCCATCTTTGTCTCTCTTGTCTTGATTGCCAGACAGCGTCAAACTAAACAGATATTTTAAATGCAAGAAAGGCACCCCTGCAAGGCTGGGTAATTTCTCAAGCTGACTTTCACTTAGAAAGTGATATAGAATAAACTCAGTGAGGCCCAACAGAGTACTCAAACCCAGAAAACAACACTGTATAAAAACGTTTGCATCTGAAAAACTCACTTGGTTAAGCATCGACGAATAGTAAGACACTAAGTTGGCTGAGCCAGGGAGACTTTGGGATTTTGCAGAAAATAATTGTGGCCAGCTTTCAAAAGCAAATGGCTTGGGCTGGTGAGATAGCTCAGCGGACTACGTGCCTGCCTAGGCAAACGCAGCATCTGGGCGTCAATCCTCCAGTATCCTATGCTATGTCAGCCCCGCGCCTGGGCACACTGAGCAGGTGTTGATCAGGCCTGGCATGGTGGGGCAGGTCTGTCATCCCAGTGCTGGGGAGGCTGAAAACAGAAGAATCACTACAAGTCAGAGCTGCACACTGAGACACTGTACCAAATACACAAAAAAGAAAGCAAAAAAAGTAAGTGGTTTGATAGTCTAGAAGTTCAAGTGAAATCAGTGATTCAGAAACTACTTCCTTTCCCTGTCATTCAACCATGACTACAGTATAAAATATTTCATTGGTGAGAAGCTCAGTTTTCAGTGACCTTCTTACCTGATCACTCAAGTATGGGCTGCGGCTCCCAGGAGGATTTCTAGATATATTAAGACCTAATTAAACTGAGGCAGCAGAATAAGGATGGATAACCTATCTGACTGATAACTTAATGGAAGAAATTAAATTAAATTTCAAGAAGCACTCTGCAAGCCATCCCATAAGACATATTTCTTTGAAACACTTGTTTTTGCTTTTATTAAAAAAAAAAAAAACATTTCAGGTTTAACTGTGATACATGATCTTTATTAGTTCCTTAAGGTAGTCCAAATAATTCTATTTAATCTCCAATTTATTTGAATTATAGTATTAAAATAATTATAATTGCTTATTTTGTTCTGGGAAAATGCATTACCAGTTCTCACAGGGAAGTCAGGCAACTGACACATAGTTCTGGGCTCAGGGAGTAGAAATAATGTGAGCTTTAAAATCAGATATTTTGTTTCCCAGACACTGAGGAATTATTCACCTTAGGGTTAGAAACACTTCCTAAATATCAGATCACTTGCTCCTCTAAATAACCTTTCTCTGTATAAAGATCCTAAGGAACAAGTACACTATCTTCATCCCAATTTCATGACTGAGGATACTGAGGCACAAGCAGTTGAATTACCAGCCAAAGGCCACAGATAATCGTAAGGATGCAAAAAAACTATTTAAGTGCTGTTCCTCTAGAGTGACTGGCACTTAGTCAAGGCTCAGTCAGGTCATCTATTATTAGCTCATTTTATTAAATTTCCTAGCCATTCTCCTCCCTCCACTTCTCTCTCACTTAGCAAAGATCACACTGTATTTTCCCCCAAGGACAGACAAATGGAGAAGCGTGTTGATCTTCTGTTGGCCCACACTAAAGATGTTGGAAAGTCATTTACTACCCTCTGTCCCCCGACTAGGACCAGAAGGGTTTTCATCTTCTCCACTTGAATTTCTTCTGTTCTTCCCCTCAACAAGTGGACAAGGCAAGGAAGCAGCCATCTGGACTTAGAGTAAAAAACACCAAGAAATTCACAAACAGCAGGGGGAATCGCAACCAAGTAGCCTTATGTGCAAGACCGTACAATCCTCCCATGTTTATCTCTCAGAGGCTCCGAGCTTAGTGGTTGGTTAATGAACTCATAGAACCTAGATCAAATACTACCATCATTCCATCAACCCCTGTATCTAGCAGTATCTTTACACTTACAGAGTTACTTAACATATTGAGAGAAAAATTAAAGTATTACAAATTTAGAAACCTTACTTCTGCAAATCATTAGCTCTGTGATCAGCAAACCAGTTTACCACAAGAATTATTTTGTTTATTTGCGCAATGCAGGCCCTTGTGAATTCCTAGATCACCTTCAGGAATGTATGACTTGTCCAGGCATAGAATCTACTGTTGCTGTCTTGGTTTCTTCCCCAAAACTACAAAGAGTATACAGGACTCTTTCTTTTAATTGGTTCTTAAAAACACAAGTTAACTCTCCCTTAACTCATCCAACTCCTTTTCCAAAACTCGCCTGATCTCTCACTCATGGTTAGTATATGAGCTGCTGAAGAGACTCCATCACTCACTATCAAAGTGCTGAGATGCCTGCCCGCAGTGGCTGCCTCCATTTCCTCATCCATCCTTCTCTCTCTCGTTCATTCAATGGCTACCTCACCATCTCTTCCTGACAACTCTCTTCACAGAATTGGTTTTCATTAAGGCCAGTGGTGACTTCCAAATTCCCAGTCCCGTGCAGATTTTCCATCATCCTCTGGTTTCAGCCAATAGCGTGGAACACCATGCTTAGTCACTTTTCAATCGTGGGGACAGAAATACCTGACACACACAATTTAAAGCAGAAAAGGTTTATTTTGGTCCATGGTTTTAAGAGTTTTAGCCTGTGGTCAGCTGACTGCAAGACAAGAACACGGAAGCAGGGACTAATGGTGGGAGATAGATGCCCATTTTTCGCAGCCAGAAAACAGAGGGAGAGAAAGAGTGGGAGAAACGAAGCCACAAAAGGCGAGCTTTATTCTGGAGCTTCTATTATACCCCAGGAACATCATCAACGTAGGATCTCATTAGTACAAGATGCCCTGATGAAGACAGAGCCTTTATTACTGAGTAAATTCTCAACAGCCCATTGCCAGCCAGCCTGGCATCACACTTAGTCTTTTTCAGAGACATTTTAGATACTAAAGATAATACACTCCCTATTTCTGAGATTTTTTTCTTCTTCTGCACACCTGACTTTCAAGCTTCTAGTTGAATCCCACACCTTCCTATTTTCATACTACCTGACCTGCAAAGACTATATTAGCCAGTCTCCAATATCTTGTGGATGGTCATTCAATGCCTTGGCTTCCGGAGCAACACTGCATCCACTCGTACCCTGCTGTTGACGGATGCTGATGTCTGCGGCAAGGGAGGCCTGCAAGCCCGTGGTATGCTTTGCCATGTGGAGGCGAGGCTGGGGGGCTCCGGCCCACACAGCCCAGTAAGCCTCTTCTCCACTGAGGATACAGGGTGTCGCCTGTCACACAGCTCTGCGGATGCTGCAGACACGCATGTGCCCCTCTCTTCTCTCCTTTGTGCTGCTCTTTCACTCAAATGCATAGACTGGTGTGAAACAAAGAATCCAACGATCCGGCCCATGACCCAGGTGCAGTAGCCCCTCACTGTTTTGCTGTTCGACTTTTGCAGACTCACCGTTTCACGGGTTTTCAAAACCTATTAATGCAAATTATTTATCGGGGATTTTTTTTTTTTGCTATGTCTCGGGATTCTGCAGGACCGGTGTACTGTAAATACACATATGCTGTTAAAATTATGTCGGTTTGCAAGGTTAGAAAATGGCTAAGAGCATTAGAAGTATTTCTAAAAGTGGAGGGGAGGTGTTTAAGAGTGAGAAAAGTATTTCCAAAGCCTTACAATATATAAATAGTTATATAAAATGTAGCTATTTGCCTGCTTTTCACTTTTCGTGGGTGTCTTACCTCCCTGGCAGCCTCATGAAGCTGAAAAGCAAACTAGAAATCTGTGCAGAAAACTAGGACCCCGTGCCTGCCCTTTCTCAAATGCTTGTGCCACTGTGTTATACACCAGCTGCCGAAACATTGCTAGCTGCCTTCTCCTGCAGGGAGCCTTGAGGTTTTGCAAATGTGCAGCATGGAACATGAGAAAAAATGCTCTTGTTTTAAAACTCCTGAAAAAAAAAAAAATTAAATAGTTGTTTCTCTACAGGAAGGATAATGTTGACTAAGTGGGAGAAAAGGATGGACCCGGGAGAAGGCTTCTACTCTAGCTCTCTTTCGCGCAACTAGCTCCCTCTCTGGCGGTGGGAATGGCTGTTTTTCATTTCATTTCCAAGCTTCCTGTTTGTTCTTCCATTTCCCGTGGCCATCTTTTTTTTTTTAAAGTGAGAGGGAGCCATGCATAGTGCTCCATGCCTGCAATCCCAGCACTCAGGGGGAGGCTGAAACAGGAAGATCACAGTGACTTTGAGACCAGCCTGGGCTACACAGCGAGTTCAAAGCCAGCCCAAACTACAAAGGAAGGCCCTGTTTTAAAAATTAAAACAAAAACAAAGTTGGGAGGGGATTATCATTCCCACAACCCTCTCTGTTACTTCTCACTGCTCTGGGGACATCCACTGCACAATCAAGGCGTCCCTACACCTCAGTCATATTTCTCCTGTGTTTCAATTGCAACCGAGCCTACCCCACTTCCTCGTCCTCAAGCACCCTGGGCTCCTCAAGAGGCTCCCCACTTTAGGCACCTTTGACTCCCCCATCCCAACGGCTCCGCACAAGGGTGTCAGATGCTTGGCGCGGTGTACAACACCGCTTTCCTTCCTCTGTGCCTATCAGCACCTGTAAAACACCGCAGAAGGAGAAAGTTGAAATGTCTGGCTGCTTCCCCAGCTTCTGTGTCGTCTTTAAACCCTCCAGGGCCTATTGATGTAGGAAGAAAACACCTGGCCACCATAGACCACGGCTGCTGCCTGGTGTCGTGAACAGCGACACTGGGCTCGCACTCCGCCTGTGGCCAGCTGGACCGCAGCGCAGAATTTGAAAGCGGACGATGTTACTGCTGTGATGCTGAACTAGGACGCTGCCTGAATGCTCCTGTCGTTGGAGGGAGGGCTTTTGAAGATTATTGGGTTATGAGGGCTTTAACCCCCGCCCAGGATTTATCCACTGGTAAACTCGTAACCTGACAGAATTAGTGGGAAGTCGTGGAAATTGGAAGGTGAGTCCCAGCTGAGGTTGATGAGCTTGCTCTCTCTTTCTCCCTCCTTCCCTCCCTCCCTCCTTCCCTCCCTCCTTCTCCCACTCCTCTCTCCTCTCCTCCCTTTATCTCTCCTCTCCTCCCTTTATCTCTCCTCTCCTCTCCTCTCTTTCTCTCTCCTCTGCTCTCTCCTCTCCACTCTGTGTTTCCTCTCTATCTCTGTCTCTTCTCTGTCTCTTCTCTCTGTCTCCTCTCTCTCTACCTCTCTCTCCCTTTCTTTCCCTCCCTTCCCTCTCCCTCCCTCCCTCTCTGCTCCTCCCTCCCTCCCTCTCTCTCCTCTCTGTATCTTTCTCTCCTCTCCTCTCTGCTCTCTGTCTCCTTTCTCTATGTCTCTTTCTCCTCTCTGTTTCTCTCTCTCTCTCTCCTCTCTCCCTCTCTACCCCTCTCTTCCCCTACCTCCCTCTCTCTCCTCTCCTCTGTCCTCCTCTCCCCTCCACTCTCTGTCTCTCTCCCCCTCTCCCTTCCTTTCCCTCCCTTCCATCCACTCCCTCCCTCTCTCCCCCTCCCTCCCTCTCTTCCTTCCCCTGTCTCTTTCCAGCCATCACATGATGAGCAGCCTTCTTCCACCCAGCCCCTCCACAGTGTCAGAAACAATGAAATCAGCTAACTTTGAACTGAAATTCTGAAACCATGAGCCAAAATAAGTCTTTCCTCCTCACTGTTTTGTCACAGCAATGGAGCAGCAGCTGCCACAATTGCCAGTGCGCCCTCTGACACAAAAGGATATTTCTGCACATCAATTAACATCCAAAGATCGTTTAATTTTAATAACATCTCTAGTAGAAGTCTGAGGTATGACATGGTATGATTTCTGATTATGACGCTCTCTGACATTTTGGAATTTGTATTAGAGATCCATGAAAGTTCAGAAATGGCACTCAGTAAATTAAAATTGAGTGTATATGGTCATGTTTATTTGCCAAAGGCATGGTTGGTGATATAAAAATATGATCTATTTCAGCTGGCCTGGCAGCATCTTAATAAACGCTCTGGCTCCAGCTGTGATTCCAGCCACTTGAGATGAACTTTTTGAATTAAAGCTTTTTTTTCCCCAATTCAAGTTCTTTTCATTATCCCTGCTACCTTCCACAGATGTATGTTATCTGCAAAAATCATGGGAAGAAGGGAAAGAAACTTCTTTTGCTTGGTAAATTTGCATTTTGATTTATATGGTGCTAATATTCTAGTTAAAGTGGGAGGTGAGGTAAAGGCTGGAGTGAAAATGAGAACTCACCAGGGGTATGCGGCTACGTGACGCCTCCACGCACTGGAGGGGGAAAGGCGCGCAGCACAAACTTTGGAAGTTTGATGGACCAAGTGACTATAAAATGTGCTTGGAACAGAGTCCTTTCATGTTAAAAGCAGGGAGTGAAAGAAGTGTGAAGAAAACAATTATCACCTGTAGTCCGAATATCAACTGATTGCATGGGGAAAATTATGGATTTAGAAACTACGAAGGCAAACTATGGCTTCCCCGAGGAGTGAACAGAGTACATTAATTGGTTGACCCATTCGTTTAAATAGTTATCTATAGTTTAAATAGTTATCTACTAAGAACGTGATATTGTAGAGAGCTGTCACTGGTGTCAAGAACATGCCCATGAAGCTTAAGGAGAAGCAAGACACCTGAAGGTAACATTACATGCTACGGGATAAACAAGCAGATGTTTCCACAGAGAAATTACATGCTAACAGGCAGAGACGCTATCCTGGACTAGATGGTCAACATCTCCTCCCACGTGTGATGTTCATCAAAGACCTGAGTAATAAGAAATGTTATGGGAAAGTACTCCAGGTGAATGTAAGGCTGAATACAGAAGATCTGAACCTAGAAAATGCCATGACAATATAAAAAAAAATTTAAAAAAAAACTCAGTGCAGCTGAAGACCAGAACAGTGTGTGGCAATTAAAAAGAGGGAAAAATACCTTCCATTTTATTATAGCCTATCAGAAAACAATTGAGAGGGGGCTGGGGAGATAGCTCTGAGGCACTAGTGCCCACCTGGCAAGCGCAAGGTCATGAGTTTGAACCCTGGTCCCACCAAAAAATAAAAAGAAAATGATTGAGAAAAATAT
Source organism: Capromys pilorides (assembly GCA_004027915.1). Lineage (NCBI taxonomy): Eukaryota > Metazoa > Chordata > Mammalia > Rodentia > Capromyidae > Capromys > Capromys pilorides. Next base: position 11,376 of record PVKN010010078.1, read on the forward strand.
GGGCAAAAAAGTTCTTTTAGTGAATAACTTCACACTTCTAAAAGCTAAAGTGATTGAGGAAATTTAAATAACAAAGCATGGTCCAGCCAGATAGCTCAGTGGATTGAAGTGACTACTTAGTCAGGCTCATGGACCAGGGTTCCATCCTGGGGTTCATCCCTGGTGTACCTGCCCCTGAGGTGCGCTGAGTGGGTGGTTAAGACTGGGCATAGTGGCACATGCCTGTATTCTCAGGGCTTGGGAGGCTGAAAACAGGAGGATCACTAGGAGTCCAATTTGTATAGTGAGACCCTGTAGACTTTGTACTAAGTACATAAAAGCAAACAAATAAAAATAACAAAGTAATGCAATGTAAAGGATCTTTGAAAAAGATGAGTTTGTGGGGAAATTAGCTGAAAACCCTAGAACATATTCAGACTGCAGAGAGTTGTTGTAGGGATGTAAACTGTGATGATTGCTGATAGGCTAGAAATGAGGAGAAACAACATCTTTGTCGAACGATATTGGTGCCATCTTCTGAGAAGGTATATCTTTTGGAGGAGGCCTGGAAAATTGAAGAATCAGTGCATATCCAAGGAGGAAAGTGGAGTTCAAGTTCGTTCTTGATGTGAGCAAGGGTCAGTTCCATTGCAAAAGTATTAAATACGGGCTGGTGAGCTAGCTCAGAAGATTAAGTGCCTACCTGGCAAGGCAAGGACCCTGGTTCGGTCTCCAGTACTGCATGCCATGCTAGATGCTGAACCAGCCTCTGAGACCGGGCATAGTGGTACTTACCTGTAATCCCAGGGCTCAGAGACTGAGGCAGAAGGATCACTAGGAGTCTGAATGACAACAAATAGGGCCAACCAAATAGCTCAGTGGATTAAAGCACTGCAAGCAGACGCAAGGGCCAGGGGTTCGACCCTGGGCCTGCCATGCCATCTCCACCCCTAGGGTGCTCTGAAGTGGCAATTAAGACTGGGCGTGGTGGTGTGTGCCTAAGTCCCAGCTCTTGGGAGGCTGTAGACAAGCATATCACTATGACTCTGATCTAGTAGTGAGACCCTAAACACCCTGTAGATCCTTCTCCCCAAAAAATTATATCAAAAGTGCTAGTTAAGGATAGATGTGTAAGTCAGATGGTCTGATGGGTTGGCTACTGTTGTTTTCAAGAAGAATTTTATTACACAGATAAAAACATCACAATGTGATATCTATTTTCTATATTTGAACAACTCTTCTTATATACAGGGATAGGAGGTAGAGTATGGCCCAGATTGGCAGGGCAGTAAGGTGCAAGATCCCAGCACCACCTCTCAGGACCCATAGGTAGGAGTTCTCATGAGTTTCCTTCAGATGTTGCTGGTGGAAGAGGACACGCACACCACAATGAGCTCATTACCGATGTTTTCCTCTCCATAGGCTGATCTGAGACCTCCAGGGTCACCTGGTTCTTTCCTCTTTTACTGGTTGAAGCTCCCCCTGCAGAATCAGTTTGTGGTTTCTCTTCACTTTTACCTTTCAGTTAAACTTTATTACTGCTTTTTGACTGTTTCATTCAATTCTTTGTTTGAGACAAGAAGAACCTGAAATCCAACTGTAGAAGGAGACAAGAGCCCACAAAATCTGCTAATGTTTATTTGGAAAGCACTTCTGAAAGAAACTGACTACCTGATAACAGTATTACTCACCAATCTGCTATACTGTTCATTTTCAGAGTCATAAATACCATCTGAGATTTTTTTTCTGATACCATAAGTCCGTGAGTTGTGAATGAGTTCCATTCCAAGAACATTGATTGTGAGTTGAAATGCATTTCTAAATTGATGAAGTGAGTCTTGTACAATGTACCCATGGAAGCTTGCAACTTGAATGTTTATCAATTGAGAGCTTACTGTATCTTTATTTTTAACTACTGAGACTTGGTAAATAGAAGCAGCTACAATGGAAACTACTTCACTGTCATTCTCATTAAAGATTAACTCGTGTTTCTGAGCTTAAGGTACAGAACAGTGCTTAAACTAGAAACTGCAGACACATTTTTCAGAGGAAATGATCAATTGTAGTGAAACATACACTTCCAGAATATTGACATTAACATAGACATGCATGGATCCTCTCTTGTAATGGAAACCCAGTGGGACTGATGTCTATATGTCTGGTCACCTTCTACACATGACTGGGGACAGAGCAGCCACTCGCTCCTACTTCTTCATCATTTGCCAGCCTGGGGCATCTTTTCTTTCCCAAGGAAACCAAGTTGTTAACTGATGTGACTGAGCCCACCCACAGATAATCTGGGGACCCCTTCAAAATAACTGTGTCCTTTCAACTGATAGGAGCATGTGCTAGAATCTTGGCAGGGTGATTACTGAGAATAATTATTTTTCTCGGAGTGGATGTGGTAAAACCTCATTGTTCAGTTTTGAACATGGCATTCATGAATTGCTCTAGGGAAGATCTCAGAACATTTAAATACATCTGAGGAAAACATAGAAGAGTTGTAGAGGCACACATTTTTTACTTACTAGCATATGGGTGACAAAAGTCAGTTACATGTTTAGAGAAGACCTGAAAGTAGAACTGACTAGGTAGCTCAGCAGACTAAAGCACCTGTTTAGGGAGATGTAGGGACCACAGCTTGATCCCCTGGGTGCTGTGCTGGCCCTGCCTCCCAGGCATTGTCATATATGCACCTGTAGTCCCAGAGCTTGGGAGGCTGAAAACAGGAGAATCATGACAAATCCAATTTGTGTAATGAGGCCCTGTTGACCCTGTACTATTAAAAAAAAAAAACAGAAAAGGAAAAAAGAAAATCTAAAAATACTTTGAATGCTAAAATTTGAAAACTACATCATGTTTTTCTAGGTAAGTTGTCACAGAGGAGTGATCCCCACTAAACTGAAACTTTGAATTTTATTTGCTTGAATTTCATTCCATTTAGTTTTTTAAAGAAATTTTGCAATTTGCAATGAAGCCCCCATCATTCTAGCATTTTTATTAGATATTTTTGAAGAACAAATTAACATGTTAATGAGTTTAGTGATCTGAATGAAGAGTTCATTGGAATACTTACCCAATTTAAAAATAACAAAAAGCAAGCAATGTTTTTGTAAAAGTATGGCTGAAGTATTGGCTGACATAAGTGGTTAACATAGGTAGTACAATGAGGAACTGTGGGACCAACTCCATGCCACTCACTAGAACATGGACAATGTCCCAGAGGCAGACTCCCTGACTTTTCATTTGTGGCCCACTACTAGAGGCAGAGAGAGGAATAACAAAGACCCTTGGACAATTCCAAACTCCCAAGTCAGGTCTCCCATGGTGCTTTACCTGACACATGACCTACAATGACCTTTCTTCACCTGGAGCTCATTAAAGTTCATATATATGGACTGCATCTCATACATGCAATTATAACAGAGTGCATTATGGGAAAGGACATGCACAGCAGATACACCCAGCATGAGTCAGCACACTGTCAATCACGTCAAGCTTGCTCTGAAAGATGGGGACACACTAGGCTTGGCACAGCACTTCAAATTCTTATGCCCAATATAACAAGGGCTTGTGCCAGTTTCCTTTCTGTTAGTGTGAGCTTATTCCACATGAGCAAACCTTTGCTCTGTAAATTTCATCAAACTTAGCTGCTTATAACTTAGCATTTCGTGCCACAACCAATCTTTTGCTGTGCACAGGTACCTGAAAACCTGTCCTAGCACCTTATAGTAAAAGTAGTCCACACACTGAAAGTTCTAAGGCACTATCTCTCTCATTATTAACCTTTTATTTGGTATTTGTGTTTTCACTTGCACCAGTGTGATAACAAGTTTGTGTGAATCATAATCCAAAATATTGCCAGACGTTCTACTAAGTTTTCTCAGTTTAATTGATCCTTCTCTTAGACAATGTTTCCTATAAGCTAATCGTCCATTATTTTCTGTATTTAAAGCACAACTTTCTTCTCAGCTAGTTGGCTTTTCTTCCTGTGTCAGAGAGAGGGAGGGCGAGAGAGAGAGAGAGACAGACAGGCAGGCAGACAGACAGACAGACAGACAGACAGACAGACAGACAGACAGACACAGAGACAGAGAGGTAGGAATGGAAGGAAGGGAAGGAGGGAGAGAGAAAGGGAGAGGGAGAGGGAGAGACAGAGACAGAGACAGAGACAGAGACAGAGATAGAGACAGAGACAGAGAGTGAAAATAAAAATGAAATCCAGCAGTGTCCGCAGTTCTCCACTTCTTTCCACACGCCGTTTATGTATTGCCCACACACACTGCCTTCCTTCCGCATTTGGTGTTCACAGTCAGTACTCTCATTGAAGGGCAGCTTTGCCCCTTCTATACCTGCACAGCTACATTCATTGCTCTGGAAATTGCTTTCTCTTTCTCATGGTGTCTTGGTCCATTTGCTATCTTCCGAACAAAACAACTGAAGCCAGGTATTTTGTAAAGAAGCTAATCTGTCTCTTCAGTTTTGGAGGTTGAAAAGCCCAGGAGCGTTGTACCAGTGTCTGACCAGCACTCGGGAAGAGATGTCTTAATGTGTGAGGACATGGTGCAGAGGTCACTGCCTGGGAAGGCAGAACAGGCATGCCAGGAGCAGCTCCTTTTTCTCTTTCTTAAAGCTACTAATGCCGTCATGAGGGCCTCCACCCTCAGGTTCGCACCTAATTCTAGTTGCCCCCAAAGTCTCTCCTTCTGAGCAGCAGCAACATGTCAATTTAAGGATTAAGTTTCCAGCCCATAACTTTTGGGGGGCCATATTCAAGCCATACAACTTAGATACTATTATGAGTATTTCATATTCCAATAGCATATGAAGATATTGCCATCCCAATAGCATATAAGCATCTTTCCCATTTTAAATAAATGGAAAAAAAAATCCTCAATAGGACATGTTCTCTATTAGCTTCTCTGCTTTCCTTTAGCAGAAAAAATTCTTGATGAGCTGCCTTTGGTTCCTTCCAACTCCTCTTAAAGCTATCCCAATCAAAATTTCACTCCGTAGGCCACCTTCAAGGTTATCAGTGATCTCCACATTGTTCAAAGCCAGGGACAGATTCTGTACCTTAATCTTCCATCAAAGAGCCACAGCCTTGCACTTAGCTGACAATGACCTCTTTTGTGAGACATCACAGGTTTCCTTGGCCCTCCCTTCTCTCTCTGTTCCACTAGCTGCTCTTTCTCATATTTTTCTTTGTGGTTTTACCATATCTGTTTGACCTTGAAACACCTGCAAGCTGAAAACTCAGATCTCAGTTTAGAGCCTCTTGCTTTTATACCACCACTCCCTTGTGATCATATCAATGGTTTTAAAGACCACCTACCCTTGACTGAAACTCGCAAATGTACCCTAGTATATACTTCTCTGTTGAGCTCTGGCCTTAGAGCTGTGTGGGCTTGGCCGACATACCTGTTGGCATGTATATGGAATTGTAAAGATTAAACCAATGTATTATACTTCCTGAGCTCCAAAAAATAGTGTCCTACAGTATTTCCTAAGTAGAAACAGTATCCTTCTTATCACTAAAAGGGAAAAACGGAATTACTCATGATAGGTATTTCTCTTCCATATCTTTTCTCTGTTGGCACCATTTTAGTTCTGGTTTCAAAATAATGTCAGATTGTGAGTTTCTAGATATCACAGGCCAAAAGGGTTTTGTGGACATGACTTAACTCTGGTGTCATGTAAAAACATTAAGACTATGAAATTAAAAAATTGCATCTATGCTTACCATAATTTTATTTACCTGGGCACGCAGTTCACCAGATTTGATCTTTGGACTCCAGTTTGCTAATACTTGCTATGCTTTGCTGTCCTGATAGTATTTTTCTTTTCTATCACGTATGTTGAATCCAGTAGCCAGAGTGATCCTTATGAGAACCATAGTACCTGATGTCTCTATCCAATCCTTCCTAAGTTAGTTCAATCCCCAGTTTCACAAAAATAAATAAATAAACCAAACCAAACCTTCCTGAGTTTCAGTAACAGTGAAATATGAAATTTCCAATATGGCCTTTGAGCTCTGGCCTATGTTTCCCCACTTTGACCCCTTGCGTCCAGCCTCACTGACCTTTCTACTGGCATTTGCTACATGCATGAAGTCTTCTCTCTTGCCTGTTTGAACCTCTTGCTAGGACACAAATAACTGCAGGTCTCACTTCCCACGTTGCCTGGGTCCCTGGTCAGAAGGCCTGTTCTCAATGAGGCATTTTTTGCCCGAACAAATACAATCGACCTCATCCCACTATAGTCTATCCTCTTTTTCCGTGGTATTTTTCTCAGTAGAAAAATGCACCATCACTCACTGGCATGCTAGAACAGGTGTTTCATTTTTATTTTTGTTGGTTTTATTTTTTGAACCCTCCAAAGAAAATACCTATGAGGACACTGTAATCTCCTTTAGGAAAATTTTAATTTTTCAACTTAAACCCCATGTTGAGATAAATGAAGTATTATGGATGAACACGAGAAGTACAAGAGATGGTCTTCAGTCTAGAGGCACAGAGAAAAAATAATTGTCATACACATTGAAATTCCTTAAGGCTTTTAAAATGATTTAATAACTTTTACTTATTAAAGTTACTATTATTTGATGCCATCTTCCTCTTGTCTCAAAAGTGAACTGACTCTACTTAAAATACTTTGAATATTATCCCAACATGTAGTTTGTACATTAATTTCATACTTCCTTGTGTGATGCTCAAAAATGAATTAGTAAGACCAACTATTTTACTTAGAATTGGAACAATTCAGTGACATTCTGTGAATGATACTACTATTCCTCTGAACTGTCATGATTAAGTCACCATGCTGAGGAAGGGTAGAAGAAATTACAACTAAGCAGAAAGGAGAAAAGGAAATCAAGATTTTAAAACTGTGGCCCCGCCTGCCGCGCCAGCGGCACGCTGAGCGGGCAATGGAGTTTGGGTGCAGTGGCACGCCCCTGTAGTCCTAGCACTTGAGAGGCAGGAAACAGGAGGACCACTGAGTCTGAGCTGCATAGTGGGACCCTGTACAAAATAATAATAATAATAATAATAATAATAATAATAATAATATTTTAAAATTGAACTTCAAGGAAAAACAGCTTCAAGACACAAATGTAACATATACTGTTTTCCCTTTAAGATGCACACTAAAGAAAAGCCTTCCTAAGTATCCCTTGCCAACCAGGAACCTATAAGCCCAGCATCTTGACCCGTCCTTTCATGTATAGTGCACTTCCTCCGTCCTCTCAAACATCAGTATCGGTGGGCAGCAGATCTCAAACACAAACTCATGGAGTTGGCTTACATCATAGCCTCACAGCAAGGTTACACAGCCTAGTTCACAGTGATGTGTCATCCACCTTGAAGACACTCATTTAGCCAAACTCAGCTCGTAATATCTCATCTTGTCTGAGCTCCTGCATTCCTCTCTGGAGGGTGTCCTAAAAGTCTCTAATAAAACCTCCTGGTTTCTCTTACTGCTGCATCTTGCAAATTATTTTGCTTAGAAGGGAGCCTGCAAATCTACAAACTTATTGTACAGAAATGGTGGGATCTGCTCTTCGTTTCAGCCTGTAGGATCTCACAGACCCAACCAAATGACAGCGCAGTTGTCCCGCAGTTTCAAATATGGAGAAAAGCCCAGATCAGACCCCTGAGCACTGAAACCCTAGCTGGAGCAGAACTTGTGGTCTTTTTCTTTCTTTGTAGGCTTTATTCCACATAAGCATACTACCTGTAATGTGCTACCACAAATATATAACTAACTGGGTAAAAGAAGTTCTTCTCATTTAACCGAAACAAAATCTTCTTACATGCTGGATTGTCCTCCTAACTAGACAACAAAATTCATGACATGAAAAGAATGTTTTTGAGTTAATTTAACAGCAAATGGGTTAATAAATTAGTGACTACATTTGAAAAGAAAACTTGAACAGACTCGAGTTCTTGTAATCAAACCCCTTGCATGAGTCTATGATTTATCAAGTGTCACGTGTATAAAATTTGGTCCCTAGAGCCCTGGTAAAACCTAAGATGCACTTTATGAGTTTAAAATTTGTAGCTCCATCCTGGTCTCTGAATCTCTGGATGTAAGCTTGGGGTCTGAGTTTTTTAGCAACTCCCCAGACTGCCTGGACATACTTTACAGCAAGAGCATTATTGTTCAAACACAAGAGGGAGTGTGCTAGCGATATGCACGCGCAGTCCTCGTCCACAGCCCACTGAACCAAGGTCTGCACGTCAGGAATCCCTCCAATCCATCTGAATGCCAGCAAAATTCAAGAAGTTTGTTTGCCTACACACAGGAATCATAAAAGAATGATGAATTCCCCATGAGCTTATCTTGGTCTTTTCCCAAATTATTCTCTTATGTCAGTTCAGAGAACTAAATTGTAAATGGACTGTTAATTTAAGCAGGATAAAACTATGTCAAACATTAGAGAAGAATTTTAGAATATCAAAAGGCTGTGGAGAGCATTGTTTACTAAATTTATTTCATACTTACAGAGAATCAGGTCAGAGAGTTTACTTGTGCTCACAGATTCACTTCAGGGGTCCTGGCTTTGATATTTTGGATATTTTAATTATATATGACTTCTCTTTTAAATTTTAGTTTTCATTCATACATATGTGCAACATATAATGACTGTGTTCAATTTATGGAATAGATACATGTAAATAACACATAGCAACTTTTTTTCTGTTCCTTCCCCCACCTCTTTTCTTTTGTCAACATCAAATTCATTTGTTTATCATATACCTCACTATAAATTTAATTATTATGTGTGCAAATTAATAACCAAATTCATGAATGTTTTCAACAACATGTAAAGCAGTCACATTGAATCAAGGATACAATTTTAGATATATTATCCTGGATGACCGCATTTTCTAGCTGTCTCTTTTCTTACTATATTTCATAATGTATATATTTTATATTTTTATTTTTCTATAAGAGAAACCATGACATATCTAAGTTTGTGTGTCTATTTTGGTTAACATTATTACATCAAGGTATACCCATTTATCTACAAATGACTGAAGTTAGGCTGAGGAGATAGCTCAGGGGCATAAGTGCCTATCTGGCAAGCACAAGGTCCCAAGTTCAATCCCTGGTACAAAAAAAGTAACAGCACAAATGACTGAAGTTGGTTCTTTGCTGCAGGAGATAGTATTCCATTTTGTGTACATAACACATTTGTCTATTCACCTACTGATGAACATATGAGCTGCTCCCAAGGTTTAGCTGTTTTAAACTGCACTACTATAAGCACAGGCATGCATCTACCACTGTAGTATGAAGTTTGAAGATACCTAGAAGCAGAATAGCCAAGTCAAATGGAATTTTTATCTTTACTTTTCTTAGACTTCTCTATACTGATTTCCACAGTGTTAGTTGGAAGTTTACATTCTCACCAACAATAAAGTTAGGCTATTTTCTCCCAAAGCCTCACCAGCATTTGTTCAACTTTGGAAGCTAACCATTGTTTTGGAAAAAAAAAAAAAAAGCAAATCTCAATGATGCTTTAATTTTTAGCTCTTAAATGGCCAGTGATGAACATATTTTAGTATTGGTGATTTATATCTTCACCTAAGAAATGTCTTCATTTCAGAAGCCCACTTTTTATTCACCCTTTAAGTTTGTGTGCTCTAATTATTTGATTTCTTTATACATTCTAAGAAGTAGTCCTTTGTGGATTATCTGGAAAAAAGTTATTTCTCATTTTTTTCATGTATTTGGTACAGGGTCTCACTACCCAATCGGGACTCATAGTGATCCTCCTCTTTTCAGCCTCCCCAGAGCTGGGATTATAGGTGCCACCACATCCAGTCTTGGTGGCCAGCTCAGTGAGCCCAGGGGCAGGCGAGGCATGGCATGAGATGCTTGAATTGAACTCCACCCATTATTTTTTCATTTTTTTAAAGAAAACTAAAAAATAGGACAAAAAAAAAAAAAAGACCATTAGAAGTAATGCAAAATTCTGCAAAACAAAATAATAGGAATTCAACAGTGCTTGTTTTATTAAATATTTTCTTCAGATTAACTGGATTACCAGATATAAGCATGCAAAATTGGTTTTAAAAAGTTATAAAAGTTCTAATGGTGAAGGAAAAAAAATTAAGCATTAACTGCTTAATATAGTAGACCAGCAGAGATCAGCAGTATAATTATCCAAGCTGCCCTGTACATATATACATTTTTCCCTATTCCTTCTTTCTTTCTTTCATCTTTTTTCTCTTCCATGTTGTTCCTGAACAAATTCTTTCCCTTTCACAGTATCCACTATACCTTGAAGATTTTATTTTCTCTTTCTGCTTCTTACATTAGCGAGACAACACAATGTTTACATATATGGGTCTGATTTATTTCACTTATGAGCATGGGCTCTAGTTGCATCCCTTTACTCATGTATCCTAAAGTTTCTCTTTTTTATAACTGAGTAACACTCCATTGTATGAAAACAATAAATTCCTTAAGTTGTCTCCCCCTCCATTCATAGTTGCAATTGCTGTGCAAAATTCTTTGATTTTGTTGTGATCTCACCTGTCAATTCTCGGTATTATTTCTCGTGCACCAGGGTGTGCTCACAAACCTAACCCTGTGTCTTCAGCTTTCTTACCCATTTTAGCAGCAGATTAAATGTCTCTGCTCAAATAGTTAGATCTTTGATTCATTTTGATTTTAGTTCAGTGCATGCTGTGATAGTTGGGTCAACATTTAATCCTCACCATGTGGATCCTCAGTTTTCAAAATATCACATGTTAAAGAGGTTATATTTCCTCTAGCATGTGACCATTTTGTTGAAGTCAGCATACCTCGCTGTGTCTAGAGCTGTTCTAGTATTTTTTTTTCTGTACCATTGACCTATAACTCTGATTTTTGCAAATACCATACATTTTTTATCTCTGTAGCTTTATAGCATAATTGCAATTGCAGGATCATGATGCTACCCACTGTGTTATAATTACCCATAATTGCTTTTGTGATTCTAGGTCTCCTCCAGTTCCATATAAATTTTAGGATTGCTTCCCTAGTGCTATGAGGATTACTGTTCATATTTTGACCTGGATTCTGTTAAACATGTAGAATAGTTTTAGAAACATGGTCATACTGTGCTAAATTCATTCTGCCTATTCAAGGACAAGGGACATCTTTCCATTTATCAATGTTCTATCAACTTCACTCATAGGTCTGTTTACATTGAGTCTCATAGGTTTAGTTATCCCATATTGGCATTATCTCTTTTTTTAAGGTTTTTAAAAAAATTTTTAATAAGAAATAACAATATGATAGCTTCAAAACACGTTATTAGTGCATTCATAATAATTGATACATTGAATATTGTTGTCTTCGTAGTAGTTATACAGACCACAGGGTGTAGACACGATAAATTTTCTAATCTATATTAGTAGGGGGCATTATCCCTTGATGGTAGAAATTGCTTAATTTCTTCTGTTATTTCACCTTTGGTCCATTAATTCATCAAGAAAATATGATCTAATTTCCATATGTTTTCATATTTTCTATAGTCTATTTTGCAATAAGTTTCTAGTTTTATTATGCTATGATCCAATAAAATCTTTGAGATCCTTTTAATTCTTTTTATTTACTTCAGCATATATTATGGGTTAGTATATAGTATATTTGGGAGAAAATTCCATGCACTGATGAGAACGCATATTCTGTTTTT
>PVKN010010079.1:0-23052 GCA_004027915.1 Capromys pilorides
CCAGAGGGTGCCCGGCCCCTTGTCCACGTGCTCCCAGCACTGAGCAAGGCTCCAGTACTCAGTGGATGTCTGGGAGTGAATGAGCTATTTCCCGTGGCCACCTAACCTCAAGGAACTACATTTGTTCCCAGGCCAGTTCAACTGACTGATGGACAACCACACACATACATACGTACACACACACATACACACACACACACACACACGCATCTATTAATTAGAACTACTTTGTACCTGGTGCCCTGCCTCAGTGGGCCCTTTGTGATACCCAGCAGTTCTGTCACCGTCCCACTCCCTGGCCAGTCCCCATCCCCATGCAGATGTCTCAAACTTTTAATGTTCTCCTATGGCTCTTAAAATCATTTCCAAAATATGACGAGCAATAGTTACCATAATATCCACTAAGAAGCTAGGACAGCCACCCTGCTCACGAGCCGGCTGCTGCGTCCCTGCTTCTCTGGCTCGCTTCTCCTCGTTGGCCCAGGCCTGCCTGTGACGCCACCTTCACTGCTTCACAATCGCACTGTCAATGGTCCCCATCTTGAAAGATGGGGTACAGCCTGGGACGTTGTCCCCTACCTTACCCAAAACCACGCACCTTGGGACATCAGGCAGTGTTGCACTCAGCATGCTTGGGAAGGAGAGCTCTCTACCCAATTCTGGCTGCTGCTGTTGCCTACTCCCAAAGCAGAATGTCTGCACCCAGTGCTCATGGAATGTAGGAGTCAGCTTTCTTTACTGTAACACAGTAGCCAAGGCGGGACGGTTTATGAAGGAAAGAGACTTGCTGAGCTCATGGTTCCGAGGCTGCACATCCTGCGCAGGCTCACGTTTTCCCCTGGCTGCGTCACCTCTGGCACACCTCTTTCTGGCTTACAAACCCAGCAAGATTCAAGTATGTGGCTCCACCCTAGTGACTCATCTAATCAGTCTCTTCCAAAACTCACTGTTAGATATGCCAATCAGATTAAATTTCTCCCTCCTCTTAGTATCAGTAATCCAAGACTTTGGGGACTCAACTGTTGTATGAGTTCAAGCAAAGGCAGCAAATGTTACTCAAACCACAGCACAGGGTTTCTCAGAAACACACCCATCATCTCAGCTGTGTTTCACTCTGAACCGTACCCCCTCCCAGGTAAAGTTGATGGTCTTCCATTCTCTCTGCTGGGCTAGTTAGTGAGCCTGCATCTTGACAGTCTGTCAAGCCAGTCCCCCAACTGCAATAAATATCAGCCCTAGCGAATACATATGCCATAAATTAGGTAGCACCATCAACAAACTCCGCACACAGCCTAACAAAGACTCCTGCCTAAGGTCACAGGAGACTCATGAGTTACTTCAGACAGGAACACACGGAAAAGAAGCAGAAAAGGAAATATCAGGACTGTGGCTGGAGCCCAGTTATGCTGCACCTCTCCACCATGCGTAAGGCTCTGGATTTAATCCCTAGCACCACCAAAAAGGAAGGAAGAGAGGAACGATCAAGAGGAAGAGAGGGAGGGTGGAAAGGAAGCAGGAAAGAGGAAAAAGAGAAAATTGTTGAAAACTGATTAAATCCTATAGGAGGCCACCAAGTTCTGCTGACAAATTAAGCCCCATACCTCGGTCTTTCCCTGACTTTATTACAACGCTATTCACTGAGGTATGTAGAGCTGGCAATACGGAAGCATACGCTCCTGTAATTGCCCAAAGGAATTGGTCGGGTCTGGTGAGAACTGCTCTTCCACACCCGCACTGGTGGCTGGAGCGGGTGACTCCAGCAAAGGCCTATGAGATTCCAGAGCTAAGATGTGTGGTGCCACTCAGCTGAGGTCATGACACTCAGAAAGAACCAACCTTCCTGGCAACAAAGGTGCCAGTCTTGCATACATCAAGCCATCCTTGCATTGCTAACCGGAGGCCGCCGTGCCTGATACAAGATTGCTGTTTCTCTTCCCAGCCAACACCCGCAGTTTCTCTTGGCTAGCCCTCTGCCTCCACCCACTTCCCTGACTGATAACAATAAAGAGCTCTTGGACTCATAGCCATCGGTTCCACGGAGAAGTTTAGTCATCCCAGAGCTCTTCAGCTGAAGAAATTTCTCTTTGTCTTTCTTTTGCATCTGTGTACCCTTTTGCCAGATGGATGAGACTGACACTCTCCACAAGCATTTCAATAAAATCCTTTGTGTAAAAAGAGAGAGATGTTGTGTTTGTAACAATATAGTAAATATTGAGTTATTGTCTTAAAATTATAATAAATTCAAATAAATTTATGAGAAAAGCACTAAAAATGCAATGCATAAATATATAAAGAATATAATGAATTTAGTTTATAAGAGGAGATATAAGCATCTGAATACAAAAAAATGCTCACACTGACTTTTGCTAAAACAATGATTATTATTTAAGGCAATAATAATTATATCAGTTTTCTTTCCTGTCTAATTTGGTATTTATTTAAATGAAAATTTCCAATGATATTAAATAAGATTAATGCCACTGCGCATTGCTTATACAGGGCAAAAAATCCCAAAGAAATGACCACATGGATCAAGAAGCTTCTAATCGCCCGCCTCTTTTTCATCAATGATGATTCCGCTGTGGAGGCTCCAGAGAGATGCTCGGAAATGCCAGCACGGTTCTTCACAGCAAAATATACCTGCGGCTTTAATGTTTTAACAACCTGAATACCATCATGAGGGAACATATTAATGGAATGGTCACCTAGCAATGAAATGTCATCACATACGCTGGTGTTTCATGTTCTTGAAGATGTCATCACAAGGGAAATAAATGGAACTCAACGTTTCCCCAGAAAGCACAATTTGTGCTGGGGAGATAGCTCAGCAGCATAAGTGCCTGCCTGGCAAGCACAAGGTCCTGACTTCAACCCCCATTACCACAAAATAAAATAAAAATAAAAACCACAATTCATGTTTTTATATAATATAAACTCAAAAGTAAAATATCTATAGACAACTGAAAGAAAATACCTGCAATATTGACATAAAAATATGAAATTATGAGTGATTTGTGGGAAAGTTGATTTTTCTTCAATACTTTGAAATTTGCTATACAAAACACCAAGTGGAAAAAAGAGCATAAGTTATTTGTCCCATAGAATCAGCAAAGAAAATACAAACTGCAATGATAGACACTGCTGGAATGTAGTGCATCAGGCAGCCTCGCTTACTCCTCAGAGATGAAGGAAATGCATCAAACTAAAGCTTCAACCACTTACCTATCCAATTGTTTAAATGCAGGATGACCAAAAATTGTATAATTTTGTTAATTTCATAAGGTAATGCAATAGGAAACATAAAACCACAGTTTTATCAAATGTATTTAATATAACTGGATGAAATGCCACCTGCCCAAGTGACGCTCTGGAGAGTCAGGACATAAACAAACACATGGCCCAGGTGATGCTGGGGATAAACTATTCAGTTACACAGCAGAAAGTTCTATTCCCATATCTGGGACAGAAGTCCAAGACCAACCCCTGGAAGGGTGCTTTCAGTGATGGCCCCAGAAAGCCTAACAGCTTCCAGTGCTCTGGTGACTGTCCTGGTCCCGTGGCTTGTTGTGCCACACTGCAACCCAATGGCCACTGCCTAGTGTGTCTTTGCACACTTCTCCCTGCCAGTGCCTGACTCTCTGTCCACATGTCACTCCCTTTGTGAAGATACTAGTTTTATTTTATTAGGGTTCATCCTAATGGCTCTGATCGACTGCCTCTATACAGACTCTATTTCTAAGCTGCATGGTTTACGTACAGATGTCCCCCAAGAGCCTCGTGAGCCGGCAGGAGGGGCTTAGGGAAGGTGACTGAGTCACGAGCGCAGAGGGCGGAGTTGTTGGGTGGTGCGATCTGGTCAGAAGAGGCTCCCTGGGGCGTGGCCTAGCAGGGTTCACCTAAGCCACGCAGCCTTGAGTCCGACCACGGACTGTGAACACGAGCCAAAGCAAACTTCTCCTCTTTTAAACTGTGGATGTCAAGTATCACACCTTAGTGACAAAAAGAAGTGACTGAGACACTAAGTAAGGTCACAGTCAACAATCCTTGGATGTAAACTTATTTTTGGAGTGGAGGAGAACACATTCCAACCCACAGTGCTGTACCTACCAAGTTTGCTCTTCATGGTGTGCGCATGACCTACACTGACCACCAAAGCGAAGTGTAATGAACATCAGCTGGCCCGTGCCCGGTGGCTTTGCGGTGCGCCTCCTCTTCATCCCTAGGCTCCGGCCACTGTCCCTGCCATGGTCCGTCACCCACTGCCCCCGTCACTCCAGGGCTGCTGCAGTAGCACCCTCGCTGCAGTTCCCGGCCCTGGCTTTCCCTCTCCTCTACTACCACAGTAGCTGTGTTTTTCCGGTCGTCTTATTCCGCTACCTAATATTCAAATAGATCAATGAGGTTTATAAGGTCGGACTCCTTAAACATGAATGCATGATCTGAACACCATCTCTTTTCTAACCTTGTCTCCCACAGCTTTTTCCCCATAACTGCTTCCTCTAACCTCAGTGCTTTATAAGCTGTCTTGC
The DNA here is from genome assembly GCA_004027915.1 of Capromys pilorides. Lineage (NCBI taxonomy): Eukaryota > Metazoa > Chordata > Mammalia > Rodentia > Capromyidae > Capromys > Capromys pilorides. The sequence goes on from PVKN010010079.1 coordinate 4,530, forward strand.
TATACAGCACACTGTTTTCTGAATGAGCCGGTGTCACAGCTTGTGTGCACGTCCCCATGCCCTTCAATTCATTTATCAATGAGTTTATTATTAACGAAGCAAGAAGCTGGTATTGAGCACTGTTGGTCACTCAGGAGCCTCAAGGGAGGTTTTTGTGGAAGAGCGCCGAGGTTCACCATTGCGCATGCGCAAGAGATCAGCAACCACAGTGAGCAGCGTGGGGCGGAGCAGGGCGTGAGGGCGCAGGAGCACCAGAGCCGCCTGTATCTTTATTATACAATCCTTACACGAGTCCATATCTCACGCTTACGTTCTTACACAGGTCCGTAACCAGTGCATCACTCTGTGCCCAGGCTGAGCCATGGTTACGTAACTGTATTCCAGTGTATACCTGCACGAGACAAGTGAGGTCACAGCCTCACGTGTCCTCAGACATCCCTCAGCCCTGAAATAGTCCAAGTGGGTCTGCACAAATTCCTGTCACATTCCAAACACTGGCCTATGGAGAAGCTGTGATTTAACAGTAAATCACACTTCCCAACTTTCAGCAGCTCGGTGTAGTATAGCACCTCGGATATGTAAATAATTAAAGATAAAATATGATATGAGTGTTTAAAAGATTTGCATCAGGTACATATGGTAGTTTAGTCAGGTTTTATAAGAAATAGATTTAATATAGGACACATAATGGATAATAGCCAGCCTAAGAGTCTATGCAGAAGAGTATGGGAGATCTAGCCACACACCGGAGATCTAAATAATCCAGGTGAGAGCCTGAATCCCATGGCAATGTCCAGCATGAGCACAGCTAGAGGCCTGGAGCCCGTGACAGTGTCCTCCATGGGTCCATCTGGAGGCCTGGAGCCCGTGACAGTGTCCTCCATGGGTCCATCTGGAGGCCTGGGGCCCGTGACAGTGTCCTCCATGGGTCCATCTGGAGGCCTGGGGCCCGTGACAGTGTCCTCCATGGGTCCATCTGGAGGCCTGGGGCCCATGACAGTGTCCTCCATGGGTCCATCTGGAGGCCTGGGGCCCGTGACAGGGTCCTCCATGTGTCCATCTAGAGGCCTGGGGCCTGTGACAATGTTTCATCAAGTCTGTATCAAGGATCTGCACTGGGAAGGCCCAAAGGTCAGTGGCAGAGGCTACAGAGTCTGCACCAGCAGGGTGAAGGATCTTTGCCATTAGGCTGAGGGGTCTGCACTAGAGCCAGCATGCTCAATGTGAAGACCTTAAAAAGAACCTCAGCAACTGGGAAAGCCCAAAGGTCCACCGAATCCACCCCTTTTCGCCTTGGTAACTAGGTATTTCCTCAAACCATAGTCTCCAGTGACAGATTTGTGAAAAGTTAACATGGACTGGTCCATTCAGATTAACATTAATATAACAGTTACGTATACACAGTTCTTACTGCACTCATTTTCACTCCAAAAGTAAAATATCCAAAGGGTGCACAAGATTCAAGCCCAATTTGACTAATTAACCTGATTACACACAAGTATCTAAAAACTATATTCAAGTCATTATGGAAAGAGCTATTCCAACTCTCTCTCTCCTCTTTTTATATTTTTAGTACAGGATTTACAGGGCCTACAGAGCCTACAGGGTCTCACTACACAGATCGGACTCATAGTGATCCCTATTTTCAGCCTCCTAAGTGTTGGGATTACAGGTGTGCGCCACCATGCCTAGTCTCATTGCACCCCAGGGGTGGGGCTGGCACAGCACGCCAGGGATCAAACCCTGGTCCCTGCATCCACCTAAGTAGGCACTTTAGTCCACTGAGCTATCTGGCCAGCCACCAACATTGTTCTCTTCTGGTGAAAGGCCTTAGGTCATTTTTATTGTCCTTCTCTTTCTCTAGAGCCACGTTCTCTGTTTCATCCTGGAAAACCCCTCCACAGGCTCCACAGCAGCCTTCCCTCTGGCCAAATGCTTCAAATCACCCTGCTGGCTCTTTGCTCTTAATTTCTAACACAGATATGGCCAAAATCTCTCAACAGTAACACCGTGCCACCATCCCAACAGTAGACTACATTGAAAGTTTTCTGCCACCCACGCAATATCTCTAAAATGAGCAAAATGCGGACAAACTCCCTGACAACGCGTAGTGTCCACCACCAGGGATCCAGAAGCCACCGCAAGCCTCCCTCGGTGCCTCCTGAGCCTGATCCTAACTGACCAAGTTGCCTTCAGTGCTCTGATGGCCCAGGCTCTGCCCAGAGTCTCCCCTATAGTTCACAGCACACAGAGGCTACCATTTCAGCCAGTCTCTCAAAACCTTTCCAAATTAATCCTTATTGCACCATTCAGTTCTTAAACCAAATGGTCAGGCAATGTCACAGCAATGACTCCACCCTCCTGGCACCAACTTCTTTGTAGTCAGGGTTTATAAGAGAAAAGATTTAATACAAGACCCATAATTTATAGGATTATTTTATGATAGTCACCCAAAGAGTCAAATGCAAGAGTGCAGAAGATCCAAAGAATCTCCCTAGAAGCCCAAAGAACTCAGCGGAGGGCCTGGGCCCTATGGCAATGTCCTGCACAAGTCCAGCTGGTGGCCTAGAGCCCATGACAGTGTCCTCCATGGGTCCAGCCGGAGTCCTGAGCCCCTGTCAATGTCTCATGCAAGTCTGTATTCATGGACCTGCACAGGGAAGACCAAAGGTCAGCTGTGAAAGCTAAGTGTGTGCCAGCAGGCTGAGGGCTCTGCACCACAACCAGGAAGTGACACTTAGGGTCAGGAGAGAGCTCCCTCGAAGAGTTACAAGCCATCCTCTGTGACAGCGAAGACCCAAACTCCTCAGATGGTAAGAACAGCTGAGTTCACATCAGCGTGCCAAGCTTCTCGGAAGAATCAGTGCATCATCTCTCCCTCCAGTTCTGCCTTTGTGCTGTTGGTGGCAATCCACAGGGTCTGCCACACCCTGCACCAAGCTGGCTCAGTTCAGCTGGACGTTACAAATTGACCATGAGTTAGTCCACCACATATGGAGTGGAAAAGTGGCAGGGGGATTTTACTAAAAGCTTGGAAAGATTTCATAGCAGACAAACCTGGTCTTTAAAACAGGGGCAGGAGCTCCAGCTGCCTGTCCATGTTCATGACCTTTATGTGTCTTAGGAAGCTACTCACAAAGGGCCAATCATTTTAGCACTCAGGAAAGCACTCGTCCACGGCTCCCTGACCATGAGCGAATGGTTTCAAATATGTTGCTGGTCTCAGCATTTCCTTTGCTACTGGGCTATGAGAGATACGTGTTTTCATACTGCCTCACCCCACCTTAAAGGTACAGAGTCAGGGCAATGCACAGAGGGAAGCTCTGATACGAGTGCCTGCTGTGGCCTGGATCTTTTTTGAGAAACCACAATCTGTACATGGTAACCTAATCACCAAGGAGGTGGTGGCTTTCTTCAGGCACGGGCTTGTGCTCTTAAAGGAGTTGGCTCAAGGTTCTGCTTGCCCTTCTCTGGGTGGGGTGCATAGAGTGCCAGCTCTGGGCAATGGGCCCCCACCAGCCAGGAAACCTGCTAAAGCTTGATCTTGGAATTCCTGACCTCCAGACCTGCAGGCACTAGGTTTCCAGTGTTCATCAGTGACATAGCCTAAGTTGTTTTGGTATAGCAGCCACAAGGGTCTAAGACCATCTGTCTTGCTTATAGTATGCTTCATCATTATTCAAAGACATTTTTTCTCATGTCTCCCTACTTGAACTGCATAATGACTGTGAGTGCTGAGAAGGTGTGATGATTTCCACCCCAGATGGGGACACCCACCTGCTCCGTGTCCCCCGTAGCCATGCTCTACAGTAATGGAGAGGAAGCACACAGAGGCCTGCTCTGGAGAGTAACAGCGCTTGCCAATAGGATATGTATTGCATCAGCCCCTGACAATCTTTCTCCAGATTATACTTGAATTTCCAGTTTATCTTTTATTCGCTGTGCTACAGGACTAATTTCTGTATATTTCATAAATAAATGTCCCCTTTGTTCTGTATGAAAGCATCTTACTTACACAACAAAAGCCACAAAGTTATGAAGATTCAGCAGAAAGGATCAAGATAATTCCACACTTTGCACCTCCCTGGCTGGGATCAGCTGTCATCTTGATCGCTGTTCACCTGGCTACCTGCTGGCTGCTGTTGATATCTTGGGATAATCCCAGATGTACCCTTCATAGCACCCTTTAGCTATAATGATTTCTGGTTGTTGTTCCTACCAATAATTATTGCCTTTCACAGTAGCTGTTTTCCACTACAGAACACAAGCAAAAATCAATATTATGGTGATTCTCTGATGGTGTTAAGTTCTCCCATAGTCACTCCTTCCTAAGTAATTTTTAGTAAAACCAATATAATTTGCTGCTTCTTAAGGCAGCAAAAATCAACTTGGCCTCTAGAAAATGCTTAAGTTTTAAAAGTAAACCAAAGTACTTCTAGGGCTATGTTTATAGCGTGAAATATAGTGTCACACGTTCCAACCACACCTCATGCACTTGCTAAAAAGACATTCTCACCTCTCCTTTATGAATCAGGCGGCCCCCTCTAATGACTTCCCGCAGGAGTTATTTCCTTTGTGAGGAAGCCAGGAAACTGTCTGGGACCAGAACAAAGTGCTCATTTTCCTTGGCACCTATACTTCAGGACATTTTACACCTTGAAGGCTAGCAACTCATGTCAAGTCAGAATCCATCCCACGGAGTTCCGTTGGAGATGACGCAGGGCATGTGGGCTAAAAGTCTTGGGCCAGGCTCCTCAGAGAGAGCAGGACAGCTCCCCTGCCCACACGTGTGCAGGCTAGGAAGCAGCTCACGCTCTGGACTGAGCCCAGAGCAAGCGTGCAAGAGCAGCCCAGGTGAGCCCGAGCAGCTGCAGCAGCATTAACATCTACAAGCTGGGGCCTGCTGACAGCTCCACAGAGCTGCAGGAAAAATGAGAAAGAGCTGCCAGTTGTCAAAGCTCATTAACCTGCCGGGCACTTTCAGATGGTGTCCAAGCTGCCACCAGCGGGCTGTGAGTTCCCCCTCGGGTTGCTATTTGCAGGTTTTGCTCCTGGTGTAGGTGGCCGGTGGGCACTGTCTTCTTTTCTGTCTTTCCATCCTGTTCCCTACCTTCTCTCCACCACCCTTTTAAGTGTCTTCAGCCTCAGATTAATGCCTAGATCTGCATATAGTGGAAAGGCTCAGGAGGGAAGTCCCCACAGCTGGCAAAGGGCAAGGTGGAGAAGGCATGGTGAGTGGGTGGGAGGACAGTCCAGCAGGCACGATGCCCACATGCTCTCCACCGGGACCCAACACCAGGGACTGCTCTGCCCCATGGGGATCCAGTCACCACAGTGCTGCCCAGGGCCAAGATGGAGCTGTTCACTGTTTCCTAGTTCCTGCTGTGCTTTACCTGGGGCCAGCATCCATGTAGGACCTAGACACGAGACACAGAACACAGGACACAGGACACAGGACATGGGGCATGGAACACAGAACACAGGACACAGGACATGGGGCATGGGAAATAGAACACAGGACACAACACAGGACACAGGACATGGGGCATGGGACACAGGACACAACACAGGACACAGGACACGGGGCATGGAACACAGGACACAGGGCATGGAACACAGGACACAACACAGGACACAGGACACAGGGCATGGGACACAGAACACAACACAGGACACAGGGCATGGGACACAGGACACAACACAGGACATGGGCCATGGGACATAGGACACAGGACACGGGCAGAACTGGGCTTCAGGACTGGGGGTCGCCTCTGACCAACATGCTCTGCTGTGTATGTGACTGGGGCAATGCCCAAGAGCTGCCATGGCTGACACACTGGGCCCCATGGGGTTCCCAGACTCCTCTGCACAGCACCCAGCAACTCTTCCTGCACATCCCGTAGGGACCCAGCCAGTTCTGGCTCCACCCTGCATCTACAATTGGATCAATACCTACTCAACCTACATGAAACCCTCCTGTTCCTCTGGCAGGAAATTAGGGCGTTCTGATTTTCTCTTTCTCTCTTCAAATCTTACAACTGAACCAGGATGAGGCTGGAATAATGACTCATTACCTCCCTAAGTGCACGTCCAGGATGTAAAGACACTCCCAGCACACCTAAAAAGCAATTTGGGGTGCGGAAGAGGGAAAATGACTGCATTGTTATTATGCTGCCTGGCTTCTGACGAAAATAGAAGCCAGGCCGAATTCAGCGCGCCTGGCAGGTGAGGGACAAGCTTCACACCCTTCGCGATCGGGAGGCTGGGCGGGGCGGACGGGGGAGGCAGAGGAAAAGCTATTTCCAGAGCCTGAGCGAAGCACCACACGAGCTCCTCATCATCCGGGTCACTGCGGCCCATGCATAGCGACAAGGGCCCGGCACCCTAATCAGTATTCAAATCAGAGGGTTTGCCTTACTTTAAATGCATTTTTATATACCCTGCGGCTTTCGAAGTTGTTTGCAACATGAAACCTTTACTAGTAGCGCACACACGCACACACACACACACCCGAAGCAGGAAGTAACAGAAGGATTTGCAACGAAGAGTGGGGAAAACACCAGTGATCACTCAGGGAAAGTCTTTGGAAAAACATCCAGCGTGGAAGCCATTTCTGCTGATGTGCCGCACCTCATGAGCTCTCTGAGAATCACCAGAGTCTCTTTAAAGAAACATTTGTCAGCAAGGGTGAGTTCAAAATGTGTCATCTTAATTATTACGTGAGCGGCCTTCAGATTCAAAATGACTTTTTGATTCACCCGCTGAGTAAAATGCTGGAAAGTGAACCAAAAACTTTTCTGAACATGACTAAGATTTTCTGCTCCTGTGATTTCCAGTCCAAATAGCCTGGCAACACCTGGGCAGAGATAAATCTAATAGTTAAACACCGTTCTCTGGACCATAAAGAAAAAGTCAATAAAAGATTGTTGCTGGTGTAATGAGCATGGAGATAAGACTGTCACCGTGCGCAGTGTCACAGATGGACAGGTTAAGGTCCTTGCGGATATCTGTCATCATGGAAAATGCAGTGGCCTTGGAGGCCTCTGACAGCCTGGTGCTCTCCAGAAAGACAGACCATGTGCAGGTTTAGCTAGCGGTTTCTCCAACTGCTGTGACCCCAGATCCACCAAGGGGCTCTTAGCGCCCACGAAACGAGGACTGGAAGACTATCTGAGCACACCCAGGGTTCCCTTTAATCCACTGGAATCACAGGAATCATTTCAGTGGTGGCGTAGGACGCCAGCCACATGTAGGACAGTCCTAGCCAGCATGCAGGGGCCCGCACTACCATGAGCAGGACCCAGAGGGAAATGGAAAGGTGCTTTATGGCTCTGAAGAGGTGTTAGGGAGAGAATTGGTGTGTCCTTGCATGTCAGCACGGGAGCAGAGAACAGCTGCCAGCTGGAGGTCACTGGAAAAGCCTAGAAGGCAGTCAGATCTCTCCATCGGTCCTGTCTCAAGTCTTCTGTGAAATTCCGCAAACGGTAGAGAAGAGTGAAGATGTGAACCTGCCCTGGCCGGGTGTGGGTGGTGGGACCAGAAACTGTGCAAAAGCCTCACTTTTTGTCCGCAGCCCTTCCAGCCCCATCCCTGCACTCTCCTGGCTTAGCTGGAGAAGCAGTAGGAACCTGGAATGCCCTGACGTGAGCTTCACAGGCTGGCACAGGGACAGAACTGGTTTCCCAGGGAATAAAAGGCTTTGTGTGGTTCTCGTGTGCTGTAATCTGGGAAAGGTGCTGCCGACCTCCTTGAACTCAGGCTCTAAGGCTGGCAGAGTCAGGGTCTCAGAGAAGGGTGCAGGCCTCTATGTCTCCTTAACAAGTACTCAGCTCACACTTGGGATCAGAAGAGTCTGAGAAATAGAGCAAAGACTTTGCAATTATTTGCCCCTAGAAAAGACTTCTCAAATAGAAGTGTATTTCAAAGGCATTGCCTGGCTTCGGATTTGGAAAGTTCATGCTGCACACTGTGCTAGACATAAAGATTTAAGGTTAGCGCAGCATAAAAGCCAGAAGAACCTTCGCTGCTGCCGGGAGTTCAAAGCAGGCTCAGGAAAGGCGAATGCTAATTGTTGAGGAGTTATGCAAATTTAGTATTAAACAGTCTTTATTAAAGAGACACGAGGCGTGAGTAAATAAGTTATACTAAAAACAAAGATAATTAATACTCAGAAGTCCTCAGTGCCCCTCATTTTTGCCACATTACTGCTGTGTGTCCTCGATGCTCTTATATTCATGGAGGCCTCCGGAGAAGCCACCCCTGCACCTCTCGCTCTGCTGTGCTCAGGATGGGACTCCGACAGCTCCGATTCAGTGGTGACATGAACAAGCGTCCATGCCAAGGTCTTGCTCAGCGGCGCCACCAGCTTTGACACCGGTGACACAGCTGCAGGGGCTGGGAAGGGCAAAACCAAGGTCCAGCGGGGCATGATTTCCGGTGAACGCCATCTTCCTAGCTCACAGAGGACAATTGCTCTGTAAGTACCGCACACTAACCGATCGTGCCCCTGGGGGCTCTGACAAGGTCTCATTATGTCCTGGGATGGGTGAGAAGGGAACACAGAGAGAACCCAAGGGTTCTGCAGGTCTCTTCCTGGGAGCACCAGCTCTGTGGCACCAGAGCCCCCTGAAGACCTTGTGTAAGCCCTTGCAAGGCCTCCTTGGGGCTCTACTTCCAATTATAATTCCACTGCAGCTGGGGGGATCAGCATATACACTTTGGGAATACACAAGTGAACCTATGGTGAAGGTGATGAGACTTTTCTAAAATGAATTAAATACTAAAATGTATCATGTACATAACTACAGCATGGTAAGAAAATAATTTCCCAACATCTGAAAACTACTATACAATGCAGCAAAATACTCCTTCGTGTCACTGAAAGGCAAAGGAAGCTCCAGCGTTTGTCCCATTGTCCCACTTTCACTTGGTCATTAGCATAAATGAGAGCGTGACTCACCAGAGCTATCTGACCGATGCTCCTCCGTCAGGGGGGTCATAGCTCACTGTGGGCACTAAGGCTTGGGAAGATCAATGAAAACACTTCACGAGGATCAATTGCTTGGGTGAGATTCCAGGGCGGAATGTTGTATCTGTGCTACTATTTCTGAAGCTGTGTGTCCTATGTAGGTAAAAATGCAAGGTGTGGGGGGAGCACTGGGCCGTCTCCAGCACGCCACTCGCACAGGTCCCTTACTTTATAAGAGGAAGGAGAATGCGCCCCGGAACTGCAGCCCACTGGCTCCCCTGCTGAACGCCTTTGCTGCTGTCTGTATGATGTCTCCCCAGATGGACCCCCACAACACCCCGGGCTCGCTTTGGGAACCATGCTTACAAGTGGAATGCTGTGGTGGTATGCTTTCTTTCGACCTTGAAGCCACCTGGTGACTGAGAAGCAAAGACACCGCTAGAATCTTCCATTTGCTCTGAGGAAGCAGAGGCTCAGGGCAGGGCCTTCCCTGAGTGCGTGGTGACCAGCGCAGGCTGGGCCCAGGCCCAGCAGCTCTGACCTTCTACCACCTCGTCCCGCCGCCTGGCTGTTTGCTGGGCAGCCCGCCAGGCTCCCTGTGTCTGCAGGGCCCCTCTGCTGCTGCCTGGCTTTCCCTGTCCCCTGCTCACTGCTGCATGGCTCCAGCGTGACAAGGACGCCAGGCAGTCTGGCACAGCTCGCAGCTGGACCTCTGCCCCCAGCTCCGCGGCACAGGGCAGCGGGCAGAGCAGAGGACCCCGCTCCAGGGCACAGACGCCATCCTGGCTGTCAGGACTTCTCACCCGTGCAGAAGCTCGGCTCTAAGTGGAGCCTTCATCTGGGAAAGCTGGTGGCAGCAACAAGGCTGCTGAGGGACACCGCAGACAGAACCAGCGCAGACGGCAACTGCGGCCCAGCCAGCCAGGAGCAGCCGAAAAATGCTTTCCAGAAGCCACGCAGCCCCCTCTCCAGAGACAAACTCCCACCCCAGCCTTCGCTTCCCCTGGCATATGCTAATTGCCACGCTTGCCTTCAACTCACACTGACTTGTGTCACATGCGATTCCCTGCACAGCTATTCTCTGCGGAATCTTTTTTTAATACCTTTAGGAACTTCTGAATCTACCCAAGCTAACTTAAGTGACGTCATATTTGCAGGATTTCCAGGGGAAGAAGTGCTGAGCCGACAGGTTTAAAGAAGGGAAGAAACAGTATGTGAGGACAAGAAGGCTGACAAGAGTGGAGAAACGAGACAGAAAATCAAATTTTCTGTAGCTACGATGTCCCATGAGTCACTGAAGAACGTGATGTGGGTTCGAGCCCTTGCCTTCAGCCTGAGAGCTGGCGCTAGGAGCCTGGCTCAGGTCCCTGCGGCAGCTCCGGTTGTTAGCCATGAAGCCAAAAGCTGCAAATTCCTACTTAGCAGAAGGCAGTAGGGAGGAAATGAGACAAAGCCTATAAAAAGTGTTTTACAAACTGTGACAGTAAACAAATGTTAATTGTAGTTTTTATTGTCTGTTCCCCCCTCTCACATTAGCTAGAAATTAAAGGGAAGGCGTCGTTGCCATAACCTTCCTCTGAGCACACAGGACATTTGAATGTGATTAACTGACTTGGCTTGGGGAGCAAGTGTGTCAACGCCAGCTCCATCTAAGGATCAAACAAGCTCCAGAAGCAGAGACAGCTTTGCATGCGCGTCTTCTGAAAGGGGCGTTGCCGAGCTGTGCAGAAAGGCCGGGCAGCCCCACTGCGGAACCTGCACACTCCTGCAAAGTGAAAATATCCTCCGCGGTGCACTGCGCTGGGTTCCGAATCATTTGCAAGTCGTATGAAGGGCTGGGGCGATCCTGTGGCCCTGGAGCCCAAAGACACTCCTCGGCCAGAGAGCAGCTTTCCCCTTCCGGAGTTTATGTCACCTGGTGTGTGTCCCAAATTTCCCTGCAAGTTAGCAATGCTCCCCACTTTATGAGTTTGAATAGTTCTAGAAATTTCTTCAAGTAAGCCATGCTTACCATTTGTGTAAGGAACAAACTGTAATTCATACTTTTAATAAAAATGAATATTTTTGGTTCCCTCAGTTAGGAAGCATTTACTTTTTTAAACATGATACATAATCCCAACTGAAGTGAAAAAATGCCTAAGCGAAAAGTAATCGCTGAAAACTTGAAACCTGGCTGAAAGGGTCTTGGGGCGTTGAGTGTGGTTCCCCTATCCCTGAGTCCTATAAATTCAAAACTTGAGTCTCTTTCTTTGAGACAGATCTTGTTTGTCACATTCCTGCAGTCTTCACATGCTATTATCAGAAAATTTTTCCTGAGGATAATGAATGAGTCGAGAAGGAAACATCCATATGCAAATAAATGCACCTAGGAAGGAGAGTACAAAGTCATCTGGGACCTACGTCACGTCACAAGCAGGGTCAGCCCACTGCCCATAAGGGTCCCTGAGTGGACAGACTCTTTCAGGCCCCAGCTTTGCCGATGTCTGAGTTCACTGTTCAGGATCAAAGACATGGCTTGAACTTCCTCTTCCTTGGTTTCCTCCTCTGTACTGTGGCTCTAATATTCTTTACGCACAGCCCTCTGGTGAAGTTTCAGGGTGAACGTATGTAGGAAGCAGGTTGTATGATGCTAGCTCATCCTAGGTTACCACAAACTTCAGGCAGAAGTCCTATGATTATTTCATTATTAAAAGAATTGAACAGGATGGATTTCTGAGTGCGAAGAAAAGAGAAGAAAATATCCCACTCTATCTTGAAATCTAAAAACCATATTTCATGCTGACAGGCTCCATCACGCGCTCCTCCAACGACTCAAGGTAGAACAAAAGGAAACTGCTACATGCGAGTTTTAAACAGACATGTCAACTACATCTTCGTTCAAAGTCAAAAAAGAAATCTCATGCGCTAATCATTATGGGAATCTGATAGCCCAAATCGTCTCAGATCCGAAGAGCTGACATATTTTCCCTCCAGTCTTTCATTTTCTTTAAACCCCTTCCTCTCCCATCCCCAGCAGTTGGCCCCCTCTCTCTTCAGCACGCTCTTCCTGCTCCCCACATCCGACCTCCAGCAGGCTCCTTATTTACCCTTTGGACTTCTCACACAGAGGAACCATGCAGGATCCAAACTCTTTTATCTGATTTGTTTCTTGCAAATGGGGAGGGGAAGAAAGATCAGAGGGAGGGAAGGTGACAAACAAAGGAGGATTTAGTTGTGAGGCACACGTCCCTACCCCGGCCGGATGGGATTATCATGCACTGCAAACACAGACCAATAAAAAAATGAATACAACTTAGATGACAAAAATAAATAAATAAGGCAGCACTGGCCTCCCCTAAAATTTAGCCAAGAGATTTCCGATGCTATTAGGAGCAAAGAACGTCTCTATGATGTGCTGAGAGGGCCACACCGACTCGGCATTTCTAGCAGCGCTTGCTTGGTGAGCTGAATGATCTAAAGACAGGACCTGAATAAGGCCACTGCTGATGGGGCTGCCATGCTAACACCCAGAGGCCAGCCTCGTGATGGGGAAACATCTCAAAAACCAGGTTGCCTCAGCATAGTGCACCAGAAATATAGACCCACAAGCTGCTCCTGAGTCTGCGAGAACCTCTCCCTCTAAAGCTAAAGCTTGGTGCGCTCCGCTGAGGCCTAACCCAGTGTGATCTCGACCCCAAGTGGAAGGCTGTGGACCAGCGTGTGTCAGCTGCTCTAGCCACAGACCACTCCAGAAGGTGTGAACGCCAAAGTTCGTGGCTCAGGGCCGCAGTTCCAGAGGGGGAACTCCACACAGGCAGGGTCAGAAAGAGGACAGTCTCTTTCCCCTCCCTCACAGTCACTGGCTGGGGACTCTGCTTCCAGCTCTGGGTCTTAGGCCGACCATACTGTGTTCAGCCCCTCAGCCCCTCAGGGATTGCTCTTCTGGAGCCAGCGATGAGGCTCTGAGGGTCTCAGAAGAGCCAACCTCGCCTTCAGGTGCTGCCCGTCTCCCCTCCTGATCCTTTCACATGAACTGCTGAGCCGCTGCATCCCCTTAGGCTGAAGAGCAGGCGAGGCCTTCTGGTCCCAAAGAGGAGAAGAGATGTAGGAAGCAGGCCTGGGCAGAGGAGAGACAGAGGGATGCTACGCAGCTGACATAAACAGGCTGCCTGCCCCACCACAGCAGCCCACTGGACTGAACTGGGAGAGTGGATGAGCAGACAGACAGACAGACAGACAGACAGACAGACAGACAGACAATGAACCTACCAAAAAGGCCCAGTTCCCCTTCTATACTGAACACCTGTCCAATTGCATACTGGTACATGGGTCTTTTCTGGAAAGAGAAAAAAAAAAAAAAAAAAAAAAGCCTATCCCAGCCTCCCACCCAAAACACAGATAACAAGGGAAACATCTCAGATGTGCTGCAGAATACCAGTAACACCCATAACTGAAGGTTTCAACGCCAGATACCACTCCGCAGCACAGCCGCCCCGCCTGACTGAAGTGTGCAGTCTATTTCAGACACTTGGCTCTCTCCAGCCCAGAATTTGGAGCAGACGTGATCACTGCATCCCTTGTGGGCCCCAGTGGCCATCAGGGCACCGACTGGGGCTGAGAAGCTAGCCTGGCTTGCTGTGGGAGCCAGACACCAGGAGAAGGGTTATGACCCTCCTTCCTGTTTTGCAAAACTTCTCCAGCTGTCAGGTTCTGACTGGGCTGAACAGCAAGGACATGTTATAGTTCTCAATAATCTTCTTTCCCACAGTTTTGTTTACTGTAAAAAACAAAATGCCCAAACACCTTAACCAACCTTGAATTCTGACTTTAATCACTTTGAACTTTAAAATTGAACTTAAGCTGTTTTATAGATATATGGTAAGAGGACACCATAAAGATTTGAGCTATCTCTCCCAAGATTTAAATTTCCAGTCCAGGTCTATAAATATGACACCTGCCCTTAAGAAGTTTACACTCTAAGAGGAGAAATAAGGCACATACATAAATCAAGGTAATGCAAGAAAAGGGTAGACTCCATATTGTAATAGAGATATAAATAAATATGCTGTGGGACCACAGAAGAGGAAGTGATTAATTCCACCTGGAAAGATCATAAGTATGTATAAAAATTCATGCGAGAGAAGCCTGAGATGCAGTCCCTAAAATTTCATGACTTCATTTAGATGTCAGAATGAGTCCTACCTGGGAACCAGCTGAGATATTTCCCCTGTAAATTAGGTTTGGGTGGAAGGTGACACTGGGGTGGCTGACATGGATGCTGGCGACCCCACTGTCATTCTGCCTCCCCTTGGGGGAAAGACTTAGACATGCATGGGACTTGGGGTGCCCACAGACTGGGAAGCAGAGGGACGTGTCTGCCGGAAGAAGAGGGGCACAGAGGGGAAGCAGGGAGAGTTTATTTACAGCCTGCCTCCCCTGCAGGCAGGTCTTGAATTATGTTGAGTAAAAAGGGTAACAGACTCTCACACCCGCCTTTCTTAAGACAACCACTGCGATTCTCAGCAAAGAATAACTGCAGTTCCAAGAGAACCGTTCTGAAGAACCCGGCCAAAGCAGAGATGCTCAAGCCCTAAGGTCCATGAAATCGGTAACAACGCCTTTGTGCACCCCTCTGCCAAAATCACAGAAGTCGCTGCGTCTCAGCCTTGTGCAGTGTTGGGAGCCAGGGGCCCGGCTACAATGTGGAGAGCCCTATTTTCTAGAAAAGATGGAAACGGCAGCAACTCCTTACCCGGTGGAACCCCCAGAGCTGGAGAAGACCAGGCTGGGTGCACACAGGACTTACCAGACTGGGTGATGACCAGAGCAGGAAAGGCCCTGCCCAGGGAGCAGAGCATGGCCCAGATGTCTCCCCATGAGCAGGACCTAGGCTCAGGCCAACCTGGTCCGTGCCTCATTTCCAGGATGAGGTTTGAGTTCATTAAACCTTCCTGAGCCTAGAATTCTTCACCAATAAAATGGAGAGGGCAATGTCCCCCTTGAAGGGCTGTTGGTAAAATCAAATGAGACAGAGTGGAATAACATACAGGCAACCCTGACTGCATAAAAGGACTCACTGAGGGATAGCTACCTCTTCTCATTTTATGAACATGCAAACAACCATTAGTTATAAAATAATTGCATTTGGTCCTGCTGACATTTTTAACTCAAAGTGCACAAAGTTGAAGGGCTGAGAATCTTTCAATTACCTCACTTAATCTTTTATTTCATAAATTAACATAGGTGGCCCAGAGCAGTTCAGAGCCCTCCCAAAGCCATTCGGGTAATTTGTGGAGGACTCAAGTGGTGCCAAGGACTGTGTGCGGCCCAGCTCCAGCCCCAGCTTCTTGCCCTTCCTGCTGAGAGACGGATCAGCTCCCAGCCTCTCCTTCACACTCCAAAACCACGAACCTTTAAGAACAAAGAAATCCAGACCCCATGCGTCTCGGGTTCAACTCCAAGTGACATTCAAAGCAGCGCAGCCCAGCAAACAATAGTGGTGCAAAAGGATTCGCAGCCTTTGCGTGTATATGAAAAACAACTCAGCCGCCTTCGCTTGTCATCCAGCCCTCTTCCTCCTCCTCCCTTCCCTCGCCCTGCCCCTCTCCTCCACTGTCTCTCAGGCAGTCCGGAAAGCTGTGCACATCACTCCACCGTCACCCCAGCACCCGTGCTTCCCTAGCTCACCTCTCTCCGCTCCTCCACTGTCACCAAACTCCCTTCCACTCACTTTCACAGAGACTTTCTCCAACCTGCTTTCCAGGGCCACAGTGGGTAGCACAGGCCCTACCCGGGCCAGCACCCCTCCCACACACACAGCCTGTGGGGACCTCTCTCTCTCCTCTCTGGGCCTCTGCTATTTTCCCAGGAGACACTCCACATTTTCTGGTGTCTCCTTGCCCTCACTGTGTTGCAAACTGTAACAGTCCCATAGACCTCAAAGTTTCACCTTTAGACATCGCCTCAGCTTTAGTAACTAGAAAATGAAATATTCTGTGTTGTCTTTAAGACACCTGTGATTTCCCACCAACCATTCAAGAAAGAGAATAGAGAGGCAGTGGTGGTCAGGTAGTGGTCGCTGGAATTTACTCCCGAGGGATCCACACCCAGGGAGGAGGTGCAGGAGGCTGGGCCAGCAAATCCATCAGACAGGAAGTCAGAGAGTTTAGCCCAGGGGCAGCGGCAGCATCTCTACAACTCAGCCCTTAAATTCCTCATGGTGGTTTAAAAAGAACTCTACAAACCACGTTACATACAGCAATATAAAACAATGCTACCTCTTAGTACATACTGTAACTGTAGGAAATGGAATGAGAAGATGCAGATAAAGTTCTCTGAGGGACTCTTTCTCTTTTATCCCTAAACAAACATGAGCATATTCGGCTGTTAAGATTCTCAAGAATAAGACGAGAGAGGCGCTGAAGGGTGCAGCTGGCCTCCTGGAGATGGCCCTTTCACTGGTACGTGCAGTTACAGCTCTTTCCAAGTCTATAATTTAGGCTTCTGCTAAGAGTTTCCTCTCTGCTTTCAGTCCTGCTCTAAGACAAAACTCACGCCAGGTCTGCATGGCTAATATGTACAGCAATACCAGCCCTCTTTTATACAGCGTTCTCCAAGTCCTGCTAGCATTTACTGAGGAAGAGAAACCAAGAGGAAACCTAATCAGGCCGTTAGTAAAGGATCTGCCTTACCACCTCCACAAACAGTGGGACTCTGTCTCCTTTGGAATGTCACTGGGCAGGGTCCTGGGAGGTTCAGGAAGCTGAGATAAGGAACCTCCTCCCACCGGACCAGTAGAAAAGGCTTGTGGGTTTGCTGACACCCTTTGCAGGAAAAAAAAAAAAAAAATTGTCAATAGTCAATAGGAGGGAAGGGTTGTCAGGCAGGAATTAAAGGTTGGCCTTCAGAACTAGAGCCAGGAAGTGGTTCCTGGAATGCAGGTGCTGGCCTTCTCTAGGGGAGGCGGAAGCCTAGGGGCAGGGGATGCACCCCAGGTGGGTGCTGGCCCACTGCAGGCTTGGGGCCCAGTACTCTTGCTTTTCCAGGTCTGTCATCTAAATACCTTGGAGTTATTCCCGCTGTTCCTTGGTCTTAGGTCAGGCTCCTGCTTTGTGCTTTCTCAGCTAGGCCGGTTTATTGGTCTATGCACAGAGTTCCTGCATATTTGGGCCGAGATGTTCCGGGGAGGCCGGAGCTACTCGTGGCATCTCCCAGGGACGTGGACGAGCACACTTTGGTGGAAGCCCGGAGGCTCCAGAGTTCTTCGAGGCACATTATTTTAGTGATAGTTCCCTTATCTGCTTTCTATCCATGTTTATTTCTTCTACCTCAGGAACATATAAGTATTGTCCAGTTTTTCTCATGAACAGAAGCATCCGCCACGTCCAGACCCATTGCCATTTGCTTTTAACAAGCCCAGAAGAAGTAACAACAGCCTGCTAGAAGGCTGCTGGCTTGAAACTACACTTCTGCAAAGATTTGCTTCCATGTAAACATTTAGATTTGTGTTTATACTATCACACGCTCGGGTCACTCAGAAAGTTTGTAGGCGGGTTACTAACAACACTCTTTTTACCTGACGTGCACCCATCCCATTAAGTGATCATCGCATCGCGACCATGTGCTGCTACCTGTAATTACTAATATCTTGGATTCGAATTTGAAGGAAAAATTTATCCCTTGCACATTTTAGAGGCTCTAAAAAGAGAAGGAAAACCAGCCCGCATTTGGGAAACGCCACCAGAAGAATGAGAATCTCTGGGGAGGAAACTGGCGTGGGGTCCCCTGACCCTCTAATGGCTCCTTGAAGAAAGATTTGGGGGAGATTAATTGGAAAGGAAAATGAGGCGGAGCACTGGGTAATCGGATCCGTTTTCTCAGTAACTGGCTTGCCAGAAGTCAGGAGCTCTCAAGACAGGCAGCATCCCGAGGATAACTGGTAATTGTTCGGGAGAGGCCCTCCTCCCCCCTCCTCCTCCTCTGCGACCTCTTCATTTCGCCCTTATTGTCCGGCTCTGCTCCGCTGCCTTCTGAGCACTGCTCATCAGGGCTTGAAGACAAAGCAGCTCTAATTAGCAGGGTGGGATTAAGAGGCCAAAGCAGGCAGGGAAGCAGAGCGAAAGCTCAGTTTCATCTATCGGGTGGATGCCTCCTCTGAGGCCGCTGCTCTGGCCGCGAGGGGAGACGCTCCAGGAGCCTTCCTGCTTGATGCCACCATGGGACTGCTGTGTGAGAAGGGCAGGAATGAAGGCCTCTGAGCCCCAGGACTGCGAGCTAGTGTGTGCGCGTGCGCATACGCAGTGCCGGGGATCGGCCCTGGGTGTCTGCACCGAGCCATAGCCTCAACGCTTTTCATGTTGATTTTGTAGTTTGAAACAAGGTCTTGTTCAATCACCTGAGCTGGCTCAGATGCGACACCCCCCTCCCCAGTGCATGGCCGGTGGCGTCCTGTTTTATCTTACCTGTGCACCAACTTTTAGTCAGGAAAAAACTGGACAAAGAATCTGTAATAAATCTAAATCACATTTAAACCCAAGATAGAGTAATACAAAGCACTTCCATTAATAAAATCAGTGT